>MU251463.1:52692-102048 GCA_019669835.1 Amylocarpus encephaloides | reverse complement strand
TCATGCCTTATCAAGAATAACTCTGCTGCCTAGTTTTAACTCTACTGCCTAGTAGGCAGCAGCTTTTGTCCCATATCACCGTACCTATCAACAATGAGTGCGTAGCAATGGACACGGTTCCAGAGCGACAAGAACCGATATCAGAGCTCTCCCTCGTCAGGGTTTGCCGGCAATGTAAAGAAGGCACGGATTAAAAAAAACGCACGATATACTTGAGAAATGCGAATTCAATTTTAGTAGATCCCACAGATACGTATAGAGCGTTTAAACCCACTCGTTGTTGATGAACCTTTGTGTAGTAACAGAGACGGCCGTGATACTTGGCCTATGTGGTACTGTATCAGAACAACGCTTTACTCTTTCACGTAGCACGAAATATCATCCCCTAGCAGCTCAGTATCGAGCGACTTCATTCGTCACCGCCTTGCGCTAGCTACTGTGAATTCCACGAAGTGGTTGAGCAGAGCCATGCTGCTTTGCTGCGTCATTACTTCTGGGTTCAGTTACTGTACCGACCCCTCGAGTACGCCGTAAAGTACGACTCAACAAGGAGAATATCTGTAAGTCTCCAGCATGGAGCGAGAATCTCAAACAACTGGACTGGCTCCTCACTCTAAGTTGCCACGCAGTGGGAATCAAAGCACTTCGAAATAGCGTCTTCTTTGAACCAGATGTGGCATGTAATATCCGCGGGACATGGCTACAAGGGACCGTCTCATTTCTTGACTCAGATACCGCGAAAATCTGCCAGGACCAGCATATTCTACTACTTGTGTTGATGAAGCGGGATCCTAGCCTGGGATTTCTCTGGCTTGGTGCTTTCATTACTGCCTCGGAGTACAGACACGTTCCTTGCAAGAGGCTCGTCAGGCCTGGTGGAAAATCGACCTTCATGTGGCCGCATGGACTGGAACGCTTATGTCTGTTATACAAGAGCCGGTGTCAACACTGCCCTCTGGGACAGAAGAACTTTCGCGTGCGGACGAACGTCGATTGATGTACTGGTCACACAACCAATACAGTACTACATTGCCTGTTGCGGAGAGGACCATTCATGAACACGAGTGGATAGACAATTTGGACTCGGACGACGACTGCCCGAATACAGGCGATACAGTGGCGGGCAATCTACATAGATGGCTGTTAAAGACAATGACCAGACGGTCCAGTTCGTTCTGACGGGAAATGGACGAGTGCGAGGTGATGGTGGAAGGGGGTGTTACGTTCACCGTCTCCAGTATATTAAATTCTAAATTCATCCTCTACATACTAACAATACTCGGTTCGCCTCGTGATATGAACTTTGCTATTACAGGTTAGTCAGCTGCTGGACGGAGTGATGTCAGCATTTGATTTGCTCAGCAGTCCAAAGCTAACCGAAAACACCCCGGCGCCCGAATGCCTTGTGGCTTGAATGGGCTCCTAGAGTCACGTGAACGTCAAACTATACGGAAATGGTGTTTTTGTTGCATATCGCAAGAGGGCGGATCACATCTCAGCGACATCTGCTACTGAGCCCCATAGTTGTACAACCTTTCGTACAGTACAGTAAGCGAGATTTTGATAAGAGATAAGGCCCTATCAAAATCTGCAAATGCATAATTGAGGTCATATCACATGATTTTTTGAAGATTCAGCACTAATCATCTAGCCAGGATAACTCTTTATTCGTACGGTCCGCAGTGCTATCGTGTTATTTTACAATTATTTCGCCTTGTAGGCAGTGTGTTTGAAGAAGAAATAAACCGAGCGTTCTCCGTTTGCCATCAGACCATCCATCCCCGCCCGCCACCAACGAAGCGAGCAACAGCTGCCGGGTAACGTATCCCCAATCAGCTGTTGATCACTTCGTCTAAGTGAACCCTAATACGCCAGAAACCTCAATTTGGGTTATTTTTCTCTTTCCGTACAAGAACATTTCATCCTCAACATCGTCTCTCTCCCCTTGCCAGTTACACATCGATCCGTTGCTAGTCTTGCATCCGAAATCCTTCTCCGCCCCTCACCCACCATGAGTGCAGACCGCCCTTTGCGAGGAGGCTGCTCATGCGGCCGAAACAAGTATACCGTCACGGTTCCACAAAATGCATCGGAGAGGGCTCAGGTCTTCTTCGACAATAGTGCTGCGCATCGTGAGTGCTAAGAATCATATACTCCAATGTGCCAAACTGACAATTACACAGGCAGGTCCCAAGCAACACCTCTGTCCGCATGGCTTCGCATTCCCCTTGCCTGGTATGAATCGAGCACCTACGCCTACTTCGACGATGAAAGCCATAACTCCATCCGGCGATGCTATACTTCTCCTCAAGAACAGAACGCGAAACGATTCTTCTGCGGCTTCTGCGGGACCCCTCTCAGCTATTGGTTCGAATCGGCGGACACCGACGAAGCGGATTACATCTCATTGACGCTGGGTTCTTTGGCTGGCTCTGACCTGCGGGATCTTGAGGAATTGGGCCTCCTGCCACGGGAGGCTTTGGAGGAGGCTGAGTTTGACAGGGAGAAGGTTGAGAAGGCCGTTCCGACTGTTACGGCGAATAGGGATCTGGGGGAGAGCCTACCTTGGTTTGAGACAATGGTGGAGGGTAGTAAATTGGGCAAGATGAAGAGAGAAGGGGGCCGGAGAACGAGCGTCAATGGGCAATGGAGAGTCGAGTGGGAGATTGTGGAATGGACGGCCGATGATGGGGAGACTGGAAATATGAGCCCTGGCAAACGAAAATTCGGCGTGGTGGAGGAATCCGAGACGCCGATGGATGTTGGCCACTAGGAGTCTCCAAGCAGCCCAAGATTTATGATCCGGAGCAGGTCGATCTTCGCAACCACGATCATCACCGCGGATTGTCATCCTGGCTGGAGGTGTGTTCCGCATCGGGGGCGTCGGTTGGAGCGGCAATCGACTTTCGGCACTTGCGATATCGTCTGCTTCTCAGGGGTAATGGATATCATGATGGAAAGGGAAATTGGTGTGGACGGGTACGGGGCATTGCAAGGAGTCGATCTTGTTTTTCAGGCGTGTAACATATTGTCAGGCAGCGTAGCGAAACAACCCGCGATGCTATTCACAACCGGAGATGGGGAGAAACAACCACCGGCCAGAGAGGCGTTCGGTGACTTGGCTTCGCACGGCGGCTCACCCGTTCCAAGTCCACAACGTCAAGCCTGCCCGCGCCTCCGTCCCAGAGGCGCCCTTCTATATTCATATCCTGCCTATTGACGTGTCTCGCCGCGGCCTTGCGAGATGAAGGCCTCTTTTGCTTGATTACTTGAACTCTGCCCGCTTCTCTATTTTATATCCTACCTATCGACGTCTCTCGTAGCGGTCTTTAACGCCTCCTATAAGGCTATGGTCCTTCGTCCGAAGGTAAACTTACATGCTGCCCGCTACTCCGTCTGAGTCGCGCTCGTGCCTCTAACGCCTTGACGTGCCTATACTGTACAGCATCGTCGGAAGTTAAACCAAGACTCCAAGAGGCGTCCTTCTCCATTTTATCACCCTTTATCAGCCACCTACGGTCGGAACTCGTAAGTTACGAGTCGTGTCGTCTGTCATAGGCTCATAGAGCAAGCCGTTCACTCCTCTCACGTGCCTCGTACGCCGAAGTTGACCCGGGGTGCTATTCATCCGTCGGTGACCCGGACCGAAATCCTATCCACTTCACCCCCACAACCACACCATATGTCCAAACCACACCAAACACACAACAAACACACCAAACCACAAACCACAAACTATACCAACCCACATCCACCCACACCAAACCATATCAACCCACACCAAACCACATCAACCCACACCAAGCCATATCAACCCACACCAGAGGGATTCCCATCCACGGACTCCGGACTAACTTACCTCGAGTAACCTTACTCGAGTACCTCGTCCTATTCGTCTCCAGCTTTCTCAATCGTCCACCCCGCCACTGTACTGTATCTTCAAAACGCGGGGTCATCAACCCGACACATTTCCAACACTGCACTACTATGAGGCTGAGCTATTCTCCCGGTCGATACGGTCCGAGAAGCTCGTGTACCTGATGCATTGTGACGCATTGGTTGACCCCTTATTCGTGCTTCTCGGATAGATTTTCTCACGATGTACTTATACGTGGTGTTGTCTCGGTTGTCTCCTATTTCCTTTCTCTCTTCTCTTCTCTTCCTCCCACTCTTGCTCCTGCGTGATTCTCTCTGTCTTTTACTATATCACGCTTTTCCGCTTTTCCATTGGAATCTTTTGCTCGTGCTTGTATAGATTCATACCATCATGCCAGGACAAGTTCTTGACAAAGATTTCCTTTGGGGCTTTGCTACTGCATCGTAGGTCAATTGGTTTCACAACTCGTTCCAGGTCATACTGACACGGTTTCTAGCTATCAAATTGAAGGCGCCCCAGAAGAAGATGGCCGTGGCCCCTCCATCTGGGACAAGTTCTGCAAAATCCCAGGCAAGATCGCCGATGCCTCTTCTGGCGATGTAGCCTGCGACTCCTACCACCGAACTGCAGAAGACATTGCTCTACTGAAAGCGACTGGCGCACGAGCATATCGCTTCTCGATCTCCTGGTCCCGTGTCATACCTCTCGGTGGTCGCAATGACCCTGTCAACCAAAAGGGTCTTGATTTCTACGTCAAGTTCGTCGATGACCTCCTGGCCGAGGGCATCACTCCTATGGTCACTTTGTTCCACTGGGACTTGCCAGAGGAACTAGATGCAAGATATGGAGGTCTTCTGAACAAGGAGGAGTGGGTTCAGGATTATGCCAACTATGCAAGAGTCCTTTTCAAGGCTATGCCAAAGGTCAAGTATTGGGTCACATTCAACGAGCCATGGTGCAGCTCCATTCTAGGATACAGCACCGGACTATTTGCGCCAGGACACACTAGTGACAGGACTAAGAGTCCAATTGGAGACAGCAGCACCGAGCCATGGCTCGTAGGACATAACTTCTTGATTGCCCACGGAACAGCAGTCAAGATCTATAGAGAGGAATTCAAGCCAACAGACAAGGGACAAATCGGCATCACCCTCAATGGTATGTTTTTACCACACCCACTTTCATACATCTGCTGAAAAAAAACCTAGGTGATGGCGTCTACCCATGGGACCCCGAAGATCCCCTCGACGTCGCCGCCGCCGAACGTAAACTCGAGTTCAGCATCGCATGGTTCGCCGACCCCATCTACCACGGCCACTACCCGGCCTCCATGAAAGCGCAACTCGGCTCTCGACTCCCCGAGTTCACACCTGCTGAAATCGCGCTGGTCCAGGGCTCCAACGACTTCTACGGCATGAACCACTACACCGCGAACTACATAACACACAAGACCACCGAACCAGAACCAAACGACTTCCTCGGAAACCTCACCACAGGCTTCATCGCCAAGAACGGTGACAACATCGGCCCCGAAACCCAATCCTTCTGGCTGCGTCCCAACCCACAAGGCTTCCACGACCTCCTCCTCTGGATATCCCGCCGCTACAACTTCCCCACCATCTACTGCACCGAGAACGGCACCTCGGTCAAAGGCGAGAACGACCTTCCCCTCGAGAAGATCCTCGATGACGAGTTCCGCGCGGAGTATTTCAGGGGATACATCACGGCGTTGGCGCAGGCGGTGGAGGATGGCGCGGATATCAAGGGGTACATGGCGTGGAGTTTGATGGATAACTTCGAGTGGGCCGAGGGGTATGAGACGAGGTTTGGGAGTACTTTTGTGGATTATGAGGGCGGGCAGAAGAGGTATTTGAAGAAGAGTGCCAAGGTTGTGGGGCCAACCTTTGAGAAGTTTATTAAGAAGGAATAGAGCTGTGGGAGATGCGACTAGCTAGGGGAGTGGACTAGATCGCAGTGATTTTCTTAACAGGGATTAAAGTTTTTGATGTCATAAATTCCGAAAGAGTCCTCACCACTGATATATTTCTGCGCGTAATGCTCGCATTCAACAACAAGTGAGGCCACGCCAAGTATGGTGCAGCAAATGTGCTTATTTTTCTTGTTATTTAGCTGTAGAGAACTTGTCTCAATATGGATATATTTGCCTTGAGCGTATTGCCTCTCGCCGAGATATGTGCCACCTGGTAACTTGACCTTGGCGCAACCATCATCATCTATAGTAGACTCCGCTCCGTGCCGAAGAAATGCACCGATCGCGACCCAGCACCCTTTGAAAATGCTTACCACCGGAACTCCTAGAGAAATTGAATCAAGACTTTCTCGAGATCAGTCTACCTCGATACTGGCAAGCACCTCATAACCTTCATCGAATCTCGAACTACTATGCATATTCTTCTTCTTTGCAGCAGCAGCCTTCTTCTTGCCTTTGCCCTTTGATGCTCCCGGAGAATCGTCATCGTATGAAGCCAAAATACGACTAGCAGCACTCGCACCGCCAGATTTAGATTGGATCTCTGCTCTCTTTGCTGCCTCGGCGTCGGCCTTTTCTTTGGCGAATTGGGCTTGCTCGGCATCATGCTGTTCTTGAATGGCTGCTCGTTCGCCTTCGATGGCCTCTAGATCTTCTAACTTCATTCCCGACAAGGTTTCATATTCTTCAAGATTAATTGGATCTTTCTCTCCTATCATTGTTCGCGACACTCTTGCTCCATCAACCCTCTCTTCCTTGTTGAATTTCAACTTCACCTGCTTACGATTTCGGTTCGGGAACAACTTGGCTATCATCTCGAAGTCGGTGCCGAACATCTTTAGTCCCTTGTAAAACTTTTCTGTATCGGTCTCGTCCCAAGGCTGAGCTTTGAGGATCTTCTTATTGAAAGAGTTAGATGTGATGACTCTGGTAAAATCATCTTCTTCCACAATTTCAAGTGTTTCTTGATTCGCTCTGACGCGTGCCTGTCGATCCACCTGTAGAGAGAGCTCATCGCTCACAAATTGACCATCCACGAGTCGTATGTGAGGTCCACCCCCAATATTAATCTCAGCATCTAGAGCAGGTTCTAGAGCCACAGGTGCAGGTGCTAATGCATTTTCGTCCGGCTCCCCTTCGTTTTGATCCATCCCCAATTTAGCCCTGGCCCTTTGCTTGATGATTCTCTCTTTTATCATATCATGCTTGCTGAACTTCTTGCCAATACGAAGGTCCTTGCATAGATCAGACATTTTCATCGTAGTCTGATCGACAATCTCATCTTCTGCTCCATCGGGTGTTGGAGCACGTTTTCGCGATCTCTTGTCATTAGGATTCCTTTTCCTCTTCCTCTTAAGACCAGCAACCCGACGAGGCCGATTCAATTGCATGTCTACGGTAGCTCGAGCATCATCACCATCTTGCCCAGACTGGACTTTCTTTCGTCTAATGATAACCTTTTTCTTCTTCTTCTCTTTCTCCCTGCCTGATGGCGCAGCTTCTTCTATCCCAGCGGCTGTACCATCAGGGTTCAATCCAGCCATCGGAACGATTCGCGACCCCTCTCCTAGCTGGCCTGGCTCCATAAGAACATTTTCGTCTCCAGCCGCACCAAGACCTGCATCACCACCAGCAGCTCCCAGTCCAGGAGTCGGCGAGGCTATGGAATGAGTTCCTGGCGGGGTCGGATATCGCATACGTGCAGGAGACCTTGCTCTTCGGGGCTCTTCGGGGGTGTATTCGCTAGCATCGTCGCCGCTGCGAGAAGGTCCATCATCTCTCTCGGTCGTGGCCAGGTTCTTCACCGGTCGAGGGACACCGTCCTGATTCTGAGGTGTGCTTTGCGGGGTTTGAAGGCCTTGTCCAGGAATCGTTAAACCAGGAGTGGTTTCTGAGGACACACACTCGGCGGTATTGTGATCTCGAAGGATTTCGTTTGTAGTTTGCGATGCTCTACCTGCTATTGTAGACGACCTTTCTAGCCCCGCGACACCCTCCGCCAAATACACACGCTTGGCTAGTGGTTCGGTTGGCACATCTTCGCCTCTAGTCTTCCTCTTCGCTGATGGACTGCTTGGGTGTTGACTTGTTGCATTTTGATTGGATAATTGGCTCGTAGGTATCCCGGTAGTTTCTGCGGACTTAACTTGCGCACTAGGTAATGTCTGAAATGCCACGCTATTATCATTACTCGCTGTACTCGGAGAGCGAGCATGTTCTGGTGCGGTAGGCGTATCTCGAGTGATAGGTTGATTCTGCTGGGCGGCAAGAGGGTTGGATTCGACTTGTGGGACCGTGCTTGGATGTTCGGATTGGACTTGAGATGCCGTTGATTTGCTGATATTCGTAGCTGTCTCTGGCGCCTGTGTTTGCGACTGTCGCTCGGTATTCTGTTGCGGCTCTACATTTGGACGAGCAGATGACTGAGTCGAGGCGGGGGTTGTGCTAGGTCTTCGAATTCCTCCCTTTAGCTTTGGGGCAAAAACTTTGCTCCTTCCTTTCAGCATTGTGTATGTGGTTTTCTATATGCTACCGCATCGCTCGTAGGTGGCAGAATTATTTCCTGGATGTGTAGTAGTGCCGCAATGGGTTGGTCAGATCTCGTAAAAAAGTTGGTATCTTGTACGTACTTCATGCCTCCGTAAATAATTGAAAGGATGTCAGCCTTGAAGGAGTCCGTGCCATGCCCCGCTTAACCAGGAGTGTTAGCGTCACACGTGAATCGTACGTCCGAAAAAGGAAAGGCGCCCTTCGATACTCCTTTCTCAAATCCAAACCTTCATGACCTTGAACCTCATCTCTCCTCGAAGGACTTGCCACCATTTCCACTACGAGACCACCACAATTAGCGCTGCCATCTCGAAAGCGCGCTTTATCACTTTGCTTCTAGCATGCGCGCGTGCCGGGTGGCTTTCTCAGCTTCTGATGCCATCTCCAGTCACCATCCACTCTTCTCAACCGTCCTTCATCAAGATGGAGGACAGGAAGAGATCTGCCGGTGATGAACTCGCACCACCTACGAAGAGACAAGCCGTCAATGGTAAATCATCTGCTGATTCCGATATGCCATGGTCTAGCGATCTTGAGGTATGTACTCGCCCGTCCACAGCCTCGAAAATCAACATTCATTTGTCAACACGAAACCTCACATTCCCTTCTATTTCATCATTCCGCATACCTGCAGAAGTGTCAGGACTCTTCCCATATTCTGTGCCGTTGGTATGATCTAAGGAGTCAGTGCTAATGCGCAGCTGGTCGTTGACAGCGTGCTCACCGCACACCCTGAAACCTCCAATCCATCCCAAAAGACTCCGTACATATATCCAATGAATTGTATTTCACATATTAGCGATGGAAAGATGTTGAGAATAATTGCTAACTAGCGGCGGGCAATAGAAATATCAGAAAGATGCGATCTACCGTCAAATGTTGGAGTACAAAAGAGAAAAGACAACCCTGGAGTCACAATTGAGAGATGTTCAAAAGCGATCGGTCGACCATGACGATCATTTGAGAGTCATACATGCTTGGTGGACACAGGTAATTCATGTCAATTGGTTCTCGTAGACAAAGCTGATACAAGTCCCTAGTTACTTGACGAGGTCAAACTCCTGGTGGAGGACGAAATACCTTCTTCGGATGATATAGATTGTAGGTCGGAAGCACTTGTTACGGAGTACAACACTTACAATTTTAGCGTCATTCCCAACAGAGTTACAATTTAAGGGCAGTGAAGATTTTCAAACTCACCTAGCCTCACGAGCAAAGGAGATCAAGTCAAAACTTCAAGCAATATTCTCCAACCTTGCTTCGACACGCAATCAGCCGTCATCCGATGTCCGTGAACTCCAAGGAAAACTCACTAAGCTCTTATCTACTCAAAAAGAACTTGCCCTCAAGGTCGATCGATTGCGTACAGAGAAAGATGAACTTGGCGAAAGACTCGAAACCGCTTCATTGCGTTACATCAAAGCAGAAAAGCGGCTTGATCGAGCGAAGAGTTCTGCTGTTGCTAAATTAGAACAGCAAGCTATTGCAAACAGCTCGGGTAGTGGTATTGGAGCGACCGAAAATGGTGATACTGAAATGACGAACGGGATTTCTGAGGACAATAAGGCTTCGCAGACAGCATATGACGAGGCAAAGTCTGTAGTTGTCGTGCAAAAGCAACAATTGGAAACCATTGCTGCCGAGAACAAGTCCTTAACAGAGCAGCTTACGGCGGCTACTACAAGACTGTCAAATTTGACCGAGGATGACTATGCCCGGACCGAGTTATTCAAGCAGTTCCGGATTCAACATGAGGATGTAATCCGTCGAATCAATCACCTAGAGGCTACAAATATACAGCTGAGAGAGGAGGCCGAGAAATATCAAGCTGAGCGAACAGCATACCGAACCCAGATCGAAAATGAGTCGGAAATAATTACGGGAGAGCTTGAGAGCCAATTAGCTCGTGTCGAGGCGGATCTCACAAGAATTCGGTCAACCCGTGACGAACTTATTGCTGATTTGAGTATGAGGAAATCCAGCCAAGAACAGAACCGGACTTCCGGTGACCATCTGAAAGAACTTGTCTGTGCGAAGGACTCTCGAATTGCGGCCCTCGAACTCGAGGTAGAGCGACTACGGACACAGATGGACGAGCAATCATGTCAATCAACAGAACGACCAGAAATTGACTCTCTCGACCTCGAACAATTACGACAGAAATATGAGGCTCTGGCACAAGAATTCGAGTCCATCAACAAGGAAATGCCGGCCCTCCAAGGCGCATACAAGCGCGTGCAAGCACTGTCGACCAAGAAAGTAATGGATTTCACCGTACTGGAGGAAAGAGTTTCAATACTCCAAGCTGAGAAGTCAAAGGCCGACCAGAAATACTTCGCTGCTCGCAAGGACATGGATACACGAATCTTCGAGGTCAAGTCCCTCAGAGCGCAGAATGCAAAGAGCTCTGAGATTATTACCCAATTAAAGGATGTCGAGACTTCAAACCGGACACTAGTAAGCAATCTCGAAAAACAACTTTCTGACATGAGGCAATCAAATACCGCAATCACATCGGAAAACAAGAAAATGGATGCAACAAGCCGTGAGGCCACAAGCAAGACTGACAGCTTGAAAAATCAAGTGGTCGAGTTGACCAATTTGCTAAAATATAAGGATAACGCCAATTCAAGTACAAAACAACGCCTACACACTCTTGAGACCGACTTGGAGCAAATCCGTGTAAGATACGAACACGTTCAAAAGGATCGAGATTCATGGAAGACGAAGAGTCTTAACAACCAATCCGGCGAAGAGGAGATGTTACGTGTGGGTTTTTACCCTTCCATATATTTGGTCTCGCTAACAAATGTAGACTCTTGCCCTGTGCACTATTTGCCGGAAGGATTTTAAAAACACTGCTCTGAAGACTTGTGGCCATGTTTTCTGCAACAATTGCGTTGATGATCGAATCGCTAATCGTATGCGGAAATGCCCCAACTGCGCTAAGGCATTTGACAAAATGGATGTCATGACTGTCCATATGTGATCAATCCGTCCTTTCACGCGTTGGTGTTACCCTTGTGGCTGTTTGATTTATGGCCTTTAATCACCAAGAAGTTCAATGAGATCTAAAAGGTCGTGTATGATTGAATTGCAAGGGATCGCTTTCTGCATAGCTTACAACAAGATTCCTCCCTCTGTACATCAACTTTTCATTTCCCAAGCAAGACAGAACACAGAATCCACTACTTTGTCGGTGAGAGGATACCCCTAGCGTTGGGCTTGGCGTCTAGAACAGTGCATACCACCAAATGAGACCGATGAGCAGGTCTCTTTTTGTTTTCCTGGTTGTGATTTATTTCCAAGTTGCCAACCTAGATATTTATCTCCTCGATGTGGATCCAAACCCAGTACTTTCATGTCTCGCAGAAGATCCAGAGCTGGAACTGCGTGAAGGTTGCCATCCACCATTGCCATTTCCTCCACCCCCGAACCATGAGCCATTGTCACGTTGCTGTCTTTGGCCTCGATTGCCAGCCATATAACCGGCAGCTGCACCTCCCATTGCGCCGGACCAGAAGCCAGGTCTCCAGCTCTCGTCAGCTCGAGTGGTATATCGTTTTCCAGGATATGGTGGGGGTGGATCGTAAGGGTCATCAGGACCTCCTCCTCCACCACCCCATCCGCCTCCAAAGAAACCACCTGGTCGTCTTGCTGCCCGCGGTCGTGTTCCTGTCGCAGTTTCCCATATAGAATAGATAATCCAAGCCGCAACCGCGAAGAAAAGGAGCATGAATAAGACGCCTCCGAAAGTTGAGCCTTCTCCTGGTTCAGAGTGCTTGTTATTGCCGCCCCAGAAACTGTTTCCATATCTCTCCTCGCCTTTGCTAGTTAGAAGTAGTCTGTACTCCACGCCACAGCTCCCCTTCAAAATATAATCGTCATCCCGACTGGCGTATCCTTCACATTGGACATCGGTGCTTCCTAGCTTGAATTCCTCCGGCACGTCGGCGGTGCATGACCATTGAATGTCTTCTTGGTTGTAGTCGGCGCCTTGGTTCGTGCAACGCATCATCTCGACGTGGTGGTGGCGGCATCCTGGTCCTTTACATGTAAGTTGAGGGACAGCGGAGACGCGACGGTGAGAGGTCTTTCCGTTTGCGCGGAGGGTGAGAGTCTTGACGTTGGAGAGGAGGATCGCGTCCTTGGGAACTTTCTTGGAGAGGACGGCCGAAGGTGCGAGGAGGAGCGTGGGGAGGAGGAAGCTCAAAAGTTGCATTGTGTTGGCGTGTTGGTTCGTAGAAATACTCGGGGTTTGTGAATAGCTGTGCCGAGCTAGTGACGATGGGTTTACGAGTGCCTCATTTAGATTTAAGAGCGAGGGGCAGGTGTTTGTGTAGAAGTGAGTGTGTACAAAGGTACAAAGCTACAAGGAGGCGAAAGGACAGATTGCCTCGATGATGTGTTGACGCTTTAGGTTTCCTTACGGAGTACCGATGCCTTGAAGAATTGCCCTTCTCAGCCTCGTCTCCTTCGGGTTCACCGCCCGACAGGGATTGGCGATTCTGCCGTCGAGCTGAACCACCTTTCAAGACCGAGGCTGGAAGTCAAGGCTTGAGACCGAGGCTTCGTCGCAACTTTGTCAACAAGCTATTTCACCACTATGCGCCAAAGAATCACCTTCATCCAGGAATCGGAGGATTCATTCGACCCCAAGCTACTCGATGTCTACATTTCTTCGATAAAGGCAAGGGGTATAAGAGCTATTAGGGAGGATAGGATTACCTTTGGTTTGCAGGAGCTTCCACAGGAGCTCTACCGTGTGTTGAAGGCTAGCCATGAGCTGCACATAAGATGGGTTGGGACGAGAAGCTACATGTCGGTTCCACCGATAGTGTCCAGATTGTCGCCAGGCCTACATGTTTTCTATACTCCACAGAGGAATAGTAGTAATTCGTTGGTCTCACCCAATTGTACAAGTGCTCTGCTGAATCTAATAGGGATCTGTTATGTCCATCCTTGAAGAAGATTTTGGGTGATATAGACTGTGAATCTACAGAGGTCCGAATTTCTACCTGCTAAAACATGTTATATCATACTAAGAACTGCGCAGGCGTCGTTCACGAACCTACCAGCGGAACGGTTCTCTCTTTCCGCGGCTAAACAGTACTACTCCCCCCTTTTCGACCTAGACGAGCTACAGACATATCTTCTTCACAAACTCTGTAAAGATGCACACCCTAATTGTCTACAACGTATTGAACTCCTCGAAACGGCTGCGTCCCTCGATATCGATTTCGACACAATATCCCATGCGTTGACCATCACCGCATTCTGGCCCAAGCGATCATGGGACTTTGACATGTCGAACATGGAACCCAAAGAGCGACTTGAAGTAGGGATCCTGACTGAATCGCACGCACAAGAGCCGGAGGAATTATCACTTGGTGGATTCCTTACCGTAGTTAGCGAAGACACAAAACCATCGCCGACTCTCTTCTCGTTCCCCTCTCGACATCATCCCTATGACGGCTCCTTCACGTCCTCTTTCATCCAGCCAACAGGCCTCCATCCCGTCTTAAAACTCGACATCAGTTATAGAGCCCCTCCATTCCCAAAGGAAGACCGGTCGTGCTCGCTTCATGCACATCTCACGTTACCTCGCGCCATATTCGCGGACAAATACCAACTCGCCGACTCTCTGTTCCTGGCTTCCAAGAATCTCGTCGCATTACACTATATCACCACGCCCGTTGATCTCGAGGCTCCCGCTTATACGCTTCCCATCTGGGGTTCTTCTCTCTTACTCGAACTCGCTCCTTCTCAAGCAAGCAACCTCGTTCCTCCCGAAACAAGCGAATGGGACACCAGCTTCACCGCACATATACCCCTCCATCTCCGCTATCTTCCACCATCGGTCACTCCACAAACCTTGCTCTCCGTCCCCTCCCCAGTGCTTTTCTGGGCCTGTACCGCAGATGAAGGCTCGAAATTCCCCGTCAATCCTTTTGATCGCACGAATCTTGGTTATGATGGGCTGTTCGGCCCGAGAACTATGTTCTACCATCTTGATCCTAAACCTAGCATTGAGGGGGAAGGGCTGCTCAATGAGATTAGTGTGCCCGTGCTGGATCTGGAGGGTAGTAAGTGGGTGGAAACAGGTACGGCGGGAGTCATGATGTTGGGGTTTGCGTGGGTTTGCTGGTGTTTGTTGTCCGTTTGGATGAAGAATGGGTATGGTGCTACGAAGGCAATTAATAGAGGGAAGAAAGAACAGTAGACAACAAGGCGCCATAAATTGCGGTAGCACTTTCCAAGAAGGCTTCGCGGCATTCCTGCGGTTATCTGCCGCGAAGAACTCTTGACTAGTTATAATATATTCGATATATGGGCCAGTTGTAAAAGACGGGGCTAATCTCAAAGATGCAGATAACAAGTTGTCTATAAATTATCCTATCTAGAGTACAGTTCAACAAAGGCACACCTGTTCAATTATAACACCCAGCGAAGTAATGCTCACATCGCAATGTTTCCCACCTGTCTAAGCACCTTACAATTAAAGTTCCTTTTCGGCAGTTAGTTTGGCCGAGTAAGTTCAATCTTCCTGAAGAGACATCCCAGACATATTGTCACGGGACAAGGGGTACCCCCCTGGATGCCAAATGGAGCTAAAACTATCCCTGAGGGACCTACCTCTGCCTGTGTATATACAGTATAGTAAGCCCGAGCCCCTGAATTGAGCTCGACAGAGTATTCCTTACCCCCTACTTACTACGTGACAAATGAATTCTTGCGTCACTCGTCGGCTTGTGAAACAAATTCCATGTATATATATACTCGCGTTTAATACCTGCCTTTCAAAAATCCTTTCACTCCAACGAATAGCGTTTTGACGTGCATATCTGTCCAAGGGAGAGTACTCATCATTTATTCTTTCTCTCTCTCTCGTGCGCGCGTTTAAACGCTTAAAATACGCCTTCACGCATCGAGACTTATCCTAACCGTCTAATGCTACTTCAAAAGAAAGACGCCCCTCACCTAATATCATGTCATTGTACTGCACAGTAAAACCTACCTTGAGCACTTCATGCAGCTTGAACTCATTAAAAGAGTTTCTATATTTGGCCATAATATTAGCTAAATTTAGAAATTGACAGTAGACGAGGATTTAACAGCCGGCTCACTTTATGAGTCTAGATATTGCATCCTGCCAGTTTAAAGACATGCGATCTCTGTGCTTGGATTGAGCCACTGCCCTACCATATACTATCTAGACTCACTCGGCGTGAATCCTCACTAATCTCTCCTGTCGCAACTACTTCTCACAGCACTAGAAAAACCACCATGATATTATTTTTATTGGGGTATTCACGCTCCAACCTCGGCTTTTCACAAGAGTATTAACACCCCACCTTTTCAAGCGATGCGCTGCGTTGGCAAATAGAGCTTTCATAGATACTTGGGGAGTCCAAGCACTTCCGTAAGAACACGATCTAGTAGCTATTCTCCCAAGATCCCCAACCTCACAATGAACCAAGCCCTAACACGCCACCAGCAAAGCACGGCGTCCTTTCTCGATGCAAGGTGAGTTCAGACTCACGCTTCTGGCTTGCCGGGTCGCTAAACGAAACCTAGAAGTAACGGTTCATCCCAACCACATATGTAGGACCACAGGAACAAGCGACTGTCGACTGTCGATGGTGAAACGGCACTTCCGACAATGAAAACTCGCATCGATAACTAGCCCTTCCCCTGCCCAATCTTAATAGTCGGGATCCACGCCACCTCCCCCATCCATTCCTTCCCCTGAAACTACTCCTTTCTTCTCCAAGCCCTCTAACGGTAGGCTCGTTGGCGTCCTGATAAATCTTAATCTGCCGATGGTTGAACTCAGCCCGATTTCTTGGTAGAGGTTTCGTTTACGAGATCGTGATGCTAGCCCCCGAAATATCTTCGCCCACCACTGGATATCACTGTGCGTCGACTTCGTGCTCTTAGCTTCACGTTTGCTTTCCAAGGTAAACACTCACTTCTAAGTGCCTACAAGCTTGAAGTCAACCAGCATCTGAAGAAACTGATGGTGATCCAGGTCGAAGAGAGAATAAAGTACATATATCAAGGCTAACCTGTATGTCTAAACATGTGAGCAATTAGATCTGCAAAAGCTGAGAAAACGACTCCAGCACGTGATACAGTGAATACCGAAAGGGAAAGGGTCTGATATCAAAATCGCTGTTGTAACGATATGTACAAAAAGGTCTATTCTATATTATACCTCAAGTGGGAAGGTTGCTCCCTGTTTTTACACCCAGAACTCCAGTTCCATGCCCCATCCAGATGTTCGCACAATGGTATCATTTACGACCCGCTTGGTCCAGATCCTCCTTGAGAAGGCTTACCACCATCGAGCAACAGCTTAGGTTTAATGAAACCCTCGTCTAGCTGTCTGAACCATGCAGCTTGATCATCAGCGGTTCCATGCAGAAGTGAGTTGATAGCGCCGGCAGCGGTGATGTGAGGGACAGCATTCTCCCTCGCGCTTCCTGATGTAGGATATGGCGTGGTTGTATCACTCTCTGGGACTGTTGGTCTACCGCTCGGCGAGCGCTTGACAGCTGGAGGTAGATCCGAAGTATCACTCTCTAGATCAGACTCATCTGTGTTGGGCGTTCGAAGCAAGTCTTCGTTCTCGCGCTCCCCTCGTCTTCCGCTCTGAGAGTCTTTTCTACTAAGGCTCCGTGATGGCCTTACAGCGGGACTTGAATTTCCACTAACATAGCTTCCTCGTTCTGACCCGCGGCCATGTCCATTCATACCCTGTAGGCCAATTGAGCTTTGCGCTGGAGTATTGCTAATACCAGTGCTGGAGTTCTTGTAATAAGAACCTCCTGGATGCGACTCGATATCAAATTCGTCGTCGCTGTCAATCTCTTCCACCACACCCGTCCTGATTCCCATAATTTCCAACATTCTTGCTGTGGTACCACCAAAAATGATCACTGTCAACACGACCACAACTAGAACGGTTGCCTTCAAGGCCCAGGAGTTGGGGCCAGTCATTCCTGCTGCTAAAGCCACCCCAACAGCACCACGTAATCCAGCCCAGAACAGCATTGCTTGATAACTGTAGGGTAGCTCATCTGGTACGTCCTTGCCTCTTCGCTTCGCTCGATATCGAATAAACCAATTTATGGCCTTTGAAAGCGGGAACACAGCGGCGTACCGTGCCACACAGATTCCCACGACGGTCACGATAATGAACAGAGGTTTAAACTCCAGCTTGGTCTCCGTGAATAGGGAGAGACCAAGGTAGATGAAGATGAAATTCTCGGACAGCTGAGCAAGAACCTGGAAAAGATACTTGGTGGTTAATTGTGTTCGACGAGACATGTTGTAGTAAGCGTAATGCTTAAGTGTAATACCGCAGAACAAGAGCGTCACAATTCCTGTTCTAGTCAGTAAGTATTCATAAATTCAACTTTCGACACGTACCTGACATATGTAAACCATTCGAAAAGAAATAACTTGCGTAAGCAATTAGAACAATGAGACAACTCTCAATCTTTGGGAATCGCCGGACGAAGGTGAATTTCAGTACAAGCGCCGTTCCAATACCGACCGCAACTCCGATCACCAAACTGCCAAAGAAAACAGCCAAGAAGATACCGACACCCTCAAGAAGACTGAGAAAGCCGTATGACCCCTTTCCGCTACCTTCCTTATATCGTTGTGCAGTTTCGAAAAGCACAATAGCAACAGCATCGTTCAATATCGACTCGCCAAAGATGATAGTATAAAGTTTGGGGTCGACTTTGTAAGTGTTAAAGATAGCTAGAATCGTGACCGGGTCGGTAGCGGATAAGGTCGCTCCTACAGAAATGGCTTCGACAAAAGTCATGTTAAGGCCATCAAGTGGAATACGTGTGTATAGCCAGAGGATTACTCCGAGAACTATTGCAGATATGAATGTCCCCGCGAATGCGAAAGTCAGGATGGTCCCAATATTCCGGAAGAAATTTGCCTGGTGTAGTTCGTAGCCCGAGGCTAAGATGATAGGCGGAAGGAGGAGATTGAAGAATATCTGATAATCGAAGCTGACCAGATTCTGGATAGAATCCCCATTGCTCACTCTAAGGGCTAGGCCAACCGTCATTCCTAGGTTGCATTAGCATTGCGCTTGGGAAGCAAATCACTATCCCCTAACCTGCGAAAATCGATATGACTGTTTCGTGTACGGCCTCCACTTTCTTCTGCTGTAGCATGTAACTTGTGAATAGTGCGGTGATGAGCAGCATGATCATGATGAACAGCGCCCATGACGAGAAGATCTCCCGCTGGGAGGTATCCGGATCTGGATCTTTATCAGCCACTAGTCCGTCATCATCGCATACCGCATACCTTCCCCATCGTCGCTTTCTTCCTCTCTTTCTACAAACTGTTGTCAGCGGAAATCTCCTGCTAAATCCATTGTCGCAACATACTGAGGAGTTGAAGGGCCACGTTGGCAATTAAGGCGGACATCTTTGGGGGCTAAGTGCCGGAGTTAACAGGCGGCTCTCGAAAAGAGGACGATGTCGTAGCTCGGCGACGAGCAGCGGCGAAGGAGTCGAGGACACATTCAATTGTACGAGGTATGCGGTTGTTGATGGAGAGGATAGATAACTACTGGAGGAGCGTATGGAACTTTGGAGGCTCCGGCGTCAGGCTGCGATTCGCTAGTAGGAGCTTGGCGCTCCGTACAAAGACGGAAAACTCACGTGCATCATTAATTCGCCGTTGATTGGCCTGTTTTTGCCAAGCGCGGGAGGCGGCATAATTCCCGGTAGCACATCGTCAAGCAGCCTCGAGCGGGAAATCGTGGTATGACAGCCGCTTGATGGGATAAAAGCATTTGGTATGAACGTCAATTACATACTCACGATCGCAACCACGAGAGTCGACGTCGACGTCGACATAGATATCGACATCGACGATAAATTCCACCGGCACAAGGAAAGTCCTGCTGACTGCGTCTGACAAGCCTCGAATTCCCCGAACAACTGCGGCACTCGAGTACAAGCATCAGAAACACGCTGACCGCATGATGCCGCGCGACTCGTGATATTCGAGAAAGGCCTTAGCATTCTGTGTTGAAGACAAAGAGTGATGCTCTGGAACGGTTCTCGCGAGCTGGCTACATCGCAAGCCCCCGCCTCGAACATACTATCAGGTATCAGAGCCGTCTAGGGAAAAGGTGCGCGAGGGAAGGGAAGAGAAGGAAAGGGAAGGGAAGGGCTAGAAAGGAGACGAGTCACACAAGACGAGAAGACGAATTTCTAGAGCGAAGGGAAGATGGCGGCGGACCAGAGATCGTCTTCGCGGGGCAGAGAAGAGGAGCATATAGGAGCACCAAGAAACGCTTCCGTCGAGCGAGCATCGAAGCCGTTGCATGAAGAGTCGCCGCTATTATCTCCTTCAGAATCATTGGGGCAGGAGGAAACATTTATTGAAGGCCAAGACGTGTTGTCTAGCGACCCTCAAGATAGTTACCACGAGACCAAGAGCGTGTGGTACATGATACTGTTGACCATCAGTATTGGAGGACTACAGCTAGCTTGGGCGGTGGAACTATCCAATGGCACACCATACTTGCTAGCTTTGGGGTTGAGCAAGTCTTTGATGGCCCTCGTCTGGATTGCTGGGCCTCTCTCCGGAACGTTGGTTCAACCATACGTTGGCATGTTGAGTGACAACTGCCGGTCATCATGGGGGAAGCGCGTACCATTCATGGTGGTAGGGGCATTGGCAACCATTCTTTCTCTCCTGGCCCTTGCCTGGGTAAGAGAGACCATCGGTGGAATCCTAGGACTCTTCGGTGCTGATCGAGAGTCTCAAGGAGTGAAAGTCACTATTATTGTGGTTGCAGTCATGTGGGTATACATACTTGATTTTGCTATCAACACCGGTATGCCCTCTTGTGATCGGTATTAGAGCTCGTACTGACAGTTTATAGTCCAAGCAGGAATCAGAGCCTTCATTTTAGATTGTGCTCCTAGTCACCAGCAAGGTACGTGGTCATTTCGATTCGCTAACCGGCGGTAAAGTTACTAAATGTCTATCTAGAGGCTGCAAATTCTATGGCGAGTCGAGTGGTCGGTGTTGGCAACATCATTGGCTATGTCGCAGGATACATCGACCTGCCAAAGTACCTTTGGTTCTTCGGCAACACCCAATTTAAAGTGCTTTGTGTCATTGCGTGTGTTGCTCTGAGCAGCACAGTTGCACTGAGTGTACTAACCATCAAAGAACGGGACCCGAGACTGGAAGCAGCACCACTGAAAGGTTCCAATAAATCCGGCCTGGTTCATTTTTTCAAGTCAGTCTTCACTTCCATCCGGAGATTACCACCACAAACTCGAAAGGTCTGCGAAGTCCAATTTTTCGCTTGGATCGGCTTCTTCCCACAACTCTTCTACTCCAGCTCCTACATTGGCGACATTTACGTCCAGCCCTATCTAGAAGCAAACCCGAATATGACACCGGATGAGATCGACAAACTCTATGAGAAAGCAACGCGAGTCGGCACTTTCGCCCTCCTTATTTATGCCATTACTTCTCTCGCAACGAACGTCCTGCTACCCTTCTTCATTGCACCATCTTACGATACGCAATCATCAAGCACCTCCAAACGACCACAGAAGATCTACACAACTCGATTCTCCCGCTTCTTGGAGCACCTCGTGATCCCATGGCTGACACTTCGTCGAGCATGGCTCCTGAGCCACTGCATTTTCGCAGCGTGCATGTTTTGCACTCTCATTGTCCGAAGCATCGCTGCCGCGACAACACTCATCGGGATTGTCGGTATCTCTTGGGCCTTGACTTTATGGGCTCCATTCGCCATTATCAGCGCCGAAGTCAGCAAGCGTGATGCTCTGCGTCGCTCCCAGCAGAATGACCGCTCCTCTGGGACAGTTGAGGACCAAGCTGGAGTCATCCTCGGCATTCACAACATGTCAATTGCTGCACCACAGATCCTCGCTACTATTGGAAGTAGCATCATATTCAAATTCTTACAAAAGCCACGAGGTGTCCCAGGCGATAGATCAATTTCCATTGTGCTCGCCGCCGGTGGAATTAGCACACTTGTTGCTGCTTTCCTGACCGGCAGGATCAAAGACGAGGTTGATCTTCCACAGGAGGGCATCGTTGAGGAGGCAAGGGCCGAAGAGACCCAGACTATGCTGAGGCGAGGCAGCTCTGGAGGACTAGAATATTGATAGATGTACATAACTTTACGATGCTAGATATCCACACGAACATTTTAGGTAGTTTGAAGATATAGTTATGAGTGTACAATACTCTTTATTGTTTAGATGCATTTTATGATGGTTCTAGTTGCGGGGTTATAGTATAAGTGAGTAAAACTATCTTAAAAATTATCAGTATATTGTGTTCTCGGGTGTTCCACGGCTATTTCTTTCCTTCTATACCTTTATAAGTATCAGAACTTTAAATTACACTAAACTGCTGTAACAATTGAATTGAGTTGAGTACAGCCCTTATACTCAACTCAATCCCCAAGTCCCCTACTCAATCCAACTCAGAGTAAACTCGGCCTATTAAGTAAACGGTGGACACCCGGTTTTCTTTCTTCAATGTCTTTCTAAGTATCAAGGCTTTAAATTACACCAAGCACGAGATATTCAGGAAGTTACTAAACTCTCTTAATTCGTCCCCCGCTTCTATAAAACTATAAGTATAGGCAGGCCAACAACTTATCGGTCACGGGTGACTATGAAAATAGGTTATCCCTTCCAGCTGCTAATCAGAGGCAACGGACATGCACGAAACGGGACTTTAGCCAAGCGACCATGTAAAGACCTGCGCCGTACCGAACACGTACAGCTAGAGCATATACCCCCCCGCCGTATCCAGTTAACAGGCAGACAAGCGATTAGCTTTCTAGGCTTTCTCATAACCTGATACTCTTCAACCGTAGCCTCATAGGCGCTCTTCGCCGTCACACACAAAAGATTACCTTCGTCGCCGTCCAACAATTCTTAGAATGATCCCCCTACCGCAGTCTTTTGTCCAGGATTTCCCGACACGTCTCCAAGAAGCCTCTTTTATCAAGCTTAGTCCACCATCTCGAGTTCAACCATCCATACCAAGCCAGAAGATCATAAAATTTCCGCCACCGGAATTCTAGCACGTATTCCTAGTTAATGCCGTATTCGCGCTCATAGTGCTCGAAGTCCAATCGTGGACACACTGGCAGGTCGGGTTCGTAGAGCAGTGCATCTTCCATGGGAAAACTGCCATGGGCTGCGAAGTTTCCGAGTTTGATGAGACTGTTGTTTTGCTCATATCGAGGCTTGCGCTTCTCCAAATATCGATTTCGGATATGGGCGCCGATCTCGACGAACGGGCGAAACTTTTCCCAGAGTGATTTTGCTTGGTTCAGATTCGCGGCTAGAGTGTCAACTCGACTCGTGAGGTTGACGACTTGTTCTTGGAGCTCGTTAGCTTCATCCTGGCGCTCGGATTCCTCTTGTTGATATTTGCTTAGAGATTCCTGGCAGATGAGTAGGGCCTTTTCTTTCTCCTTGGTACATCTCTTTTGTGCTTCTACAGAGCCTTTGTCGGAGTCGGCCTGGAGCTTGCGGAGCTGCTTTTTGACAGGATCAAGTTCTTTTCGAATGGCTCTAAGGTCCGCAGCTTGTGAAGAGATCTTTTCTCGTCTCTCTTTAAGGATTTTGTCTTTCTTAACGACCTCCTTAACAACACTCTCGAGTTTGACCGTCTTGAGTTGGAGATCCTCTTTCAGCTGGTCAATTTTAGATTTCAGCTTTTTGGTGCAGCTTCTAGGTGGTGGTGGTGGTGGTTGGACAGCTTGAGCTTTGAGGCGGGCATTTTCTCGAGTCAAGTGATCGATCTGATCATTCATGAATTGGAATGGTCTTAAATCCCCGTACTCCTTGACGTTGGCTTCATTCCAGAGAGAAAAATGGGTTTGGATAGTTTTATTGCTCTTTACCATCAGTATCGTCCCCTGAACCATTGCGAGCTGGAGATCATAGAATTCAGCCCTTTCCGCCGACAGCTTTTCCTTGAGATCCTCACAGTTCTTGGTCTTTGCTGTAAGGGCTTTGGAAGAAAATCTAAGATCACGAACTTCCTTCCGCAAAGCACAAATGGTGTCCGAGGGTTTCGCTACGTTTTGACGCTCTATATGGATCATTTTGTCCTTTGGAAGGAGTTGCTCTGCTTGTATAGAAACGAGATTATCTTCAGCTGCGTTCTGTATGGGTGTTCTCATCGCAGCAATGCTATTGTTGCCTTCAATGAGTTCGTCACGCATCTTTATGAGTTTCTTAATATCATCGATCCGTTCAGAGTTCTCTTGAAGACTTTCGATAAGAGACATCGAGGCTTCGGCAAGCTCCTGGTGCTGTTGTTCGATACCCTTTTTGAACTTATCATGTTTTTGGTTCATTAGCAACTTAATCTCCCTGTTCTGGACGTCTGACTCTTCTAAAATCGAGATTTTGTCTTGCAGCAGACGGATAGCCTGCTGGTAGTTTTCGGCGACCACAGACTTTCTGACAGCGTTTTCGACCTCGGAATTGATGCGATCCTCTTGTCCAGCTAGCTTAACTTTGTTAACCTTGCACTCGTTCTGGGGATCCTGTATCTGTTTGCCGAGAATGCTGATCGTGTGTTGCAAAGGTTGTACTGATAAAGAGGGCTCTGTGCTTAGCTCCTTATTCCTCTGCTCCAACTCCTCGATCCTGTTCTTCCTCGCAACCGACTCGTTCTCAAGTTGCGCATTTTTTGCGCTAAGATCACCGACTTGCTTAGACCACTTTTTGAGTGTATGCTTCTTCTCTTCTTTCCAATCCTCATTATCGTTCTCGTGATCCTTAGCCAATTCGTCCTTCTCATGCTGGAGTAGAGCAATGTTTTGGGCGCTGTGAGTAGTCAATTCCTTGATAAGCTCACTGAGTCGCTCCACTACATTGGTATGTGTGCCTTCGAGCTTCCGAATCTCTCTTGCATGCTCCTCAGAAAGATCTGCCAGTCTCTTGTCCGATTCCTCCTTGTCGGAGACGAGCTTCCTTCTCAATCGATTGATGACATCGTTCTGGTGATGACTAGGAGCATTCAGAGATGTAACAACTAGGGTGGGAGTTTGTATGGTGTTCTCAGGGGCGGCCTCGACCAACTTTTGGTCTTTCACGTCTCGATTGAAGATTCTGTCTTTTAAGCGACGGGCAGCAGACTTGGCTGGACGTTCCTGTTGCGAGGCAAGCTCTGAGCTTGCTTGTGGCCTAATGACTAGAGATTGAATAGTCAAAGGGGAGGAAACCTTCTTCTGCTTATCGCTCGCGGTTCTTTTTAACATGGCCAATGCTCCAAGGATCGGGCCTATTTGAAAATCAGCGAGCTGAGTATATCCGAGAGGCAATTTGGGACGAAGTTATCTCACCTGGTTATTGTCGAGGCTTGACTGTTGCTGAGTGTTGTGGTACTTGAAAGTATAGAAGGACGGATAAAGACTTGAAAAAAATTAATTCTCCTAGAGTATGAGTAAGCTGAAGCTACACAAAGTGAATAGCTTAGGACAGCTTACCTATTCTTGTTGTTGTCGTGGCCTGTTCGAAGTCTTTCGTTGTGCTCTTTGGTGCTTGACAAGTACGCGCGGGTGAGAATTCAAAGGCAAATGCTGGTAGCTGTTTTTGAGGACCGAATGGAATCGAACTCGTTTGCCTTGCTGCTTCAGAGCACACAGTACAGTTGGAAGTACCCCGGAATCGAAAACCCCCCAAAAGGTACTCGAAATTGTTGCCACAGGACTTGAAAGCGTTAGCCGAAATGGATGCACAAAGCAAAGGCGAGAGAAAATCAAGTGTGTATGAGAGTATAGAACCCAAAAGTTAGAAGACTAAGAGTTGTCGTTGACTTGTCGTTGAATTGTCTCTGAAATTTGAGTGAAGGAAAGGTTGTCTCCGTTCAGAACTTTTGGAAGAAGAGAAGAATTTAGTGAAAAAGAAAAATACAAATGTTGATGGAAAGAGAAGCTTAGGTACAGAATCCGACGCTAGTATAACGTCATTCTACCATTCTGCAATTCCGCCATCCCTTCAATTTCTCCATGTGGTGCTTTGTTAAATTACGACTCCTCCAATTAGGCGAGGTGCGCAAGTGAATTTTACGTAAATCTTATGAGCTGTAATAGGTTTCGTCATATGAGATGCTTTAGTTTAAGGACAGTTCTGCCGTGAATGTGATTCAGATGTGAATTTTCAATCCTGCGGATTTTGGTGGTTAAGCGAGGTTAAATAGGGGTAAAGCGGCGGGTGGCAGAATAGAGGTAGATGACCTAGGAGCAGTGAAAAGTGGCAGAGAGAGCAGAAAGAAAAGTTGTCGGTCGTCTTCCAGATTGCTTGTAATAAGGTGAAGAATGATTTGGGATGGTTGTGGCTCTATTTATACACGAGTGTCGAGGCTTCCGAAAGTCGCCCTGAGATCGATCTATACCTCTTCACGCTATCCGATACTTGAATTATATCACTCAATATATCTAGAGTGGTGCAGAAGTAAGAGAATTCATTCTAAAACCACAGACAACACTCTCATGGTCTGTAGCATCGTGAGGGAAAGCTGAGAGTATGTTGTCCTGGTGATAAGGCGCAAGCACACCTCGTCTGAAACACTTCGCTACTGGCTTTCAAAGCCTTGTCAAATTTGAACGGAGTAAAGGTTCTTTAAATGGCTAACAAAGCTGATACCGAGGAGCAAAATCAGAGCTTTAAGTAGCCTGAAAAAGGCCAATATCAATACGACAAGCAGCAAAGTGTGGATAGCATCACATTCGCTTGTGATCAAAGAGAAAACAACACACAAGTTTTCTGCACCTGGGCAAACTAATGTAATCAACGGGCATCAAATTATGACTATTAATATTATTGCCATCGCGTGCCCTATTTCACATAACATCATTACAATCATAATCCATCGTCCATTGTTGTCACTCAACCAGCCGTGGGCATCGATTCGAGCACATTATGCCCCATTTCCCAAAAGCTTGGTAAGACTCTTGCTCACACTAGTCCGTCTCTGAACTGGTCCAGGATGTGCTTGCTCACCATTGCCCATGGCACCCTCTTCATCAAACCTCAAGAGATTGCCTTTGCTGCCATTCCTGCTGCCCTGGGCGCTCAGCCTTTGCAAACGTGCCCGGTACGCCTCACGCCCAGCCTTGTGCTCGGTCATTAAGATCTGATATGAGTTCAGAAGATCCTCATTCTTGCTCAGTGCAGCATTGCTGTCAATCTTGAAGTCGGGGAAGATAGCTGCGACGAGTTTGTTGTAGAAAGGCCAGAAGTTGTCGCAGCCGTAGGATCGTTGGTAAATTGCCATGTCGCTGCCCCAATTAATGATATCGATGAACATGGTGAATGTGCGACGTTCCCAGACATGATGAACTGGAATATCGTAGAGGCTTTGGAAGGCAGCAGAGTAATCTTCTTGTTGGTCTTCGAAGTCTTCGTCCATAGTAGCATCGGCCTTGGCGTTTGCATCGTTCGCAGCAGCTTCCGCGGTGGTGAGAAATCGAAGTTCAGGCTTCTGGCCACGTTTCTCGCAAAGCAGCTTCTCCATCCGATATGCTCGTGTGTGGTGACCAACCCAGTACAGCGGGATCATCTCCTCAATCTTACTTTGACTCTCTGCCAATTCTTGGGATAGGGCGACACGTGACTTTTTGGTTGAAATGCTTTCGTGCTTTCCAGAGGTGTTCGCAGCTTGTCCAAATTGAAGACCGTTGGACTTTCTCTCCTCGGCTTCCACCACATTCTCCAGCAGTAGTTCGGCCTTCTCCAAGCTTTCCAGTAGCATACTTACCATAATCTCGAGGGAGGATCGAATGTTTCCAAAGCTTTGCTCCGTATGAGCTGGCACTCTTTCCGAGAAGGTGGGTTTGAAGCCATTGAATTGTTGCTCAATAGCCTCTAGAATGCTTCGGTGGTCGTCTACTTTTGACTTCAAGTCGTCGATCTTGCCCTCCGCGACTGCTGACCTCCCCTTCTTCTCTTGGATCTCCATATCGAGCTCGTCGAGGGCGATGCTTTGGCGTAAAATGGATGGCTTCATCTCGGCCACCTCCAGTTCAGCCTTGCGACCTTTCATTCGATCCCGCGGACTTTTTGCTTCTGAGATCAAGCTGTTGGCGGTCCCCTCCTTTGCATGCAGTTGCTGAACATCTTGGTCATACTTGGTTTTCAAGGTGGCGTACTCGGTCTCCAGTTTTGGAAGACCATCGAGCGCCGCGGCGGATTCTTGTTCGAAGGCATATATCTCTGATTGCTTGGAATAAATTTCATCGTTGGTCTTGCGAATTTGAACCCGTCGAGGAAGAACCTCTAATGATTCCATTTGCTGAACATATTCAGACTCTAGCTTCAAAAGCTCTGACATGCTCGAGGGCGGCATGGTGGCGAGGTTTGGTGATGTGATTGGGATGAATGACACAGTCGTCGCATTTGATAGATCGACTAGTTTTGGTTCTGCTCGCCTATTATTAACGTTGGTGCGACGTGAAATTCCACGGAACGGACGTGTACAAGCGAAGGGGCAGCACATTCGCGTTTTCACAAAAATAAATTTCTCAAAGCTCTTTCAGGACTCGACTTACCTGACGTAATTGCAGGAATCCCTCCTGACGGGGGCGATGTAGTTCCCAGCAACTTCATGACTCTTTCGTGGAATGTTCCTGGCCTCAAGGCATCGTCGTGGTTGTCCTCTGATATGTCGTGATTGTCCTCTGCTAGCGTCGAACCGACATGAATGTTTGTTTGAGGCACCATTCAGAATCAGACGAAAAGGACGATGTTTTATGGCCAAATATGGAGAGCAAATCGTACCACCACGTCACTCAAGGAAGCGCAGATATCAAACGGCAACGTAACCTTATGACTCGATTAATGAGAACAGGCTTCTTCAAAAATAAGAACGGCGGGAAGCACAAACGCTTGTATATTCGAGGTACACACGTGCTTTTGTCTCCTTAAAAGAGCGTAGAGAAGAAACTTTCGTACCTCGTCTTGTCACCTGAAGAGGCCCAGAGCACTTTGGTTGGGGCAACTTTCTCGTTACAGTAGCGTAAATGCAGCTAAGGTTACTGTGAGGCACAGATGCACCAGTAAAGTATGTGCAGGCTGGCCAAGATGTTCGGAAACCCTGAGGCCGACTCGCAGAGACAGCTGCTAAGTATGGGTAGTACAGGTACGGAGTACGACGAGAATGTTGTGCATAGGCCGCTCTCGGTCTCGGTCTCGGTCTCGAGGCTAATCGAGGATATAATTCGATGGCTGGAGGGGGGTTGGGTGGCCGACAACAACAGAGAGGGCTATTCCCCAGCCGAGCGAGTTGGACGAGGTGGCGGCTCTTGGAGCAGGAAACCTCGTAAAGGGTTTGCCCTCCTTTCCTTGTGAAGGTCAATAATCAATGGGTTTCGTATTGCAGGTTGCGTGGAGCTCTGGTTTCTCTGCATATAAGTAATAAGTACGGATTCTTATGCCATCACTCCCTCGATGGCCTGTGCTCAATGATTATGATCCCCATCCATTCGACTCCATATATTCGGGGACGATCGGCTATGGATTTGGTGTGCTAGGCTAAGCGACTCTCAATTTCTGCACATTGTATGCCGTATGCCATGAGATGGATGTGTCAATTTAATGAAGTTGTCCCGAAGGACGTTGAATTCTACCTTGGCAGTTCGGAAGGATTCTGCTGACTAACCCTATTAACCTTGCCTCGTTGCCGTTGTTACGAGTTAAGGTTACGAGGTCACAGTAATATCTGCCCCACTTCACCTTAAACGCCAACCTCCTATGCAGCTCCAGACATCATTCCCTTTGGTTTTACATACAGGAACAAAAAATTAATCGCGGACGATGACATTGTTGATGATGGTTGAGGGTGGGATTTTGCAACTACCTCCTGTGCGGTGGTATCGTGGTTGAAGGACGGATGCTGACATTGTGAGTTTTGGAGAACAGGTGCTCAATTGCGTTTCAAAGTTGAAGAAGAGACGTTTTGATAAGGTTATTGAGATAGAGGGATCTCTGGAAGATAAAGAGAGTTTCTAATTTAGTTCCACCTCCAAAATCCCCACCAACCCTTATTTCCATCCCCAAAACCATACCAACTCATACACCACACAACACATAACGCACCTATCTCGGAGCCTCTAAATAGAAACCCTGCATCATGACTCCCAACCAACTCTTAACCTCCAAACTACACCCGGATTTAGTGACGACCCTCGGACGAGCACCACCCACCTATGTCAGCTGGGTGGGGCTGTTTGGTGAATTCGAGGTGATAAGGTTGTAGGGAGTATATGTGTAAGAGGCTCAGAAAATTAAGTGCTTTCGTGACTATCCTAGGCTCACAATAAATTCCAGGGAATAAAGATACAGAGGAAAAAAGGTATCAAAGGCACGCTCGACAAAAAGAAGGCAAGAACATAAACTATTTCCATAACGTCAAGTCAAGTCATCCACGCATACGCAGACAGGTCATCCAGAAATTTGTAAGGCTCAATCAAGCTCTGTTCCAGTAAGCCCAGGGTCCCTCTCCCTCCTGAGCCTCCTGATATCCACCGTGGTGTCTGATGACTACGCGATGGTGTGGATATCCGCCAGGTGTTTGGAGATAGCGGGAGTTGTTTGTGCTGATGTTGATAGTGTGGAAGATGATGTTGCAAGTGCCGAAATCTCGGTTGGAGTTGAGCTGAAGGAACTCTCGCTGGTAGTAGTGCCCGGATTCCCCCCCACAGTCCTAGTTGATGATATAGATGCGTAGGGCCTAGAAGTTGTCTCTAGTGTGATCGAGGAAGAAGCTGGAGATTTGGATGCTAAGGTGGGAATGATGGAGCTTGCGACACTTGTGCTCTCGCTTGAATTACCGCTTGTTGTAGTTTTTGATTCACTGGACACAGGAGATGATAAATGGCTGTACGAAGATGCAGTAGAAGTACCCTCCTCTGTCAACCATGTGCCCGAAGTCATAAGAGTTGCCTCTATTGTGAGTCTGGAGCTGACAGAGATCTTGACACTCGTGCTAGCACCCGAGTTTTCACCATTGCTAGTCGTTGAAGGGCTCGACGAACCACCATTTGTCGATGGAATGGATGTTTTCAGCCGGGTTGACTCAGAGATTTGCGTAGATGCTATCACTAACGATAGGGATCCCGTGCCCTGTGTTGCGAATGTTGAAGTGCTAGCAGTGTTCGGAAAGTAGCCCGTGCCAGGTAACAAAGATGATATCGAAGGTCCATAAGAGGCAGTAGCGCCACTATTTCCACTTGTTGCGTTAGTGGGGTATGAGTGGATGTGAGAATACGCAACACCACTGTTGATATCGATTGATAATGTAGATGAGCCATACACAGTGACGGTTGAGATGACGGTTTGAGTCGAAGTGACGGTCGATACGCATTCCTGGGGACGGTGAGTGATGGCTGAGACGATTGAGTTGCTACAATATCGTTAACAGGACTCTGAAAAGGGAGCCGAGATGACTTGCAGTAATACTAGTGCCACAGTGCTAGAGAGCTTGAAAAACATAGTTTCGTGAAAGATTCGTACCTCGATGATGGGGAATCAAATGGTCGGTGTAAAATGACAAAGAGTGCATTGGTTACCTGGGTTGATCGAGAAAGTTGAGAGGAGGAAGGAGAAAGGCATTGATATACGTTTCCAGTCAAACGCGCCTTTGAAATATATGTCACTGTTTGGTATTGCAATGAATCTTGCAGAGAACATGGCCGCAACTAATTTTCCCGGGAAACTGCATGGCGTAAGGACCGAATTCTCGCTGTTCTAATTGAAACCTGTGTTAACTTGAAACTTCAACGATGAATGTTGGAAATTTGTGCATCCTAGATTTTAATGGAGAGCGATATTCGATTTCACTTACCCCTTCCTCAGCTATGAACCGAGGCGGGGAAATATTAATTGCTTGATCGGTTTTCTTAGAGCATCTTCCCCGCAAGACAACATAATATGAAAGACTCGAGAATCAAAACTATATTAGAAGGCCTTCTCGGAGTGACACTGTCGAGGATCGCGCGACCTCTAAGCCTGGTGCAAAGGACAACATAAAAACAGTGACACTTTCAAAAGACCACGCCCTAAAGCCCTTGAATTTGATACTGCATCTTTCCGTGGCCTCGCATCATATCCGACTTCACACTCCCGTTTGCTGCATACTTCTAAAATCGGTGCCTGAATTCAGTGCCCAGGTCCCACTTCGCTCGAGTCTCAGCGACTGTTTGCCTGTCTAAACATGATGAAGCTGTTCCCTCGGTCTGGGGAGTAAAAGAATGAATGGAGAGGAACTGTGATTCCATGACACGCGAAAACCACAATTGCGAGGAGCCAAATTTTCAGCTCCTGCGAAATTCGACCAGAGATGACCATGTGCGAAGTACGGAATGCCTGACTGACAAACACCAGAATAATTCATCGCCATGATCCACTTTCAGATAGACTTGTGCTACCAATTGGAAGTTACAGTGCAGGCTGTCCCTTGCAGACATACCTCAGATGAGGAGAGGGTACATGACTTCAATCACCCATGGAAGTGCCGACAGCGCAAGAAGAAAACAGCAAGGAGAAAAGGGTTTGGTCCAACGAGTTTTGAATCTTTCCAACTCCAAGTCTGTGAAATCGACCAACATTTCCCCTGCCGTGTGCCTTCTAGGGGACACAAGCTGCAACCACCCCAAGCCCCTCATCGAGGAAGCGAATATGTCGTGAATCCCAGACTCAATGAAATGTGTACCGTTTGTGGTGATGGAGAATTCATGGGTGACTCTGCTTTGAAGATCGTGTGTAAGGGTCCAGAATACCTGCATCTCTTCGTTTCGGATTGTGGACTGTACAAACAAGAGATCTGGAGATAACCAGGAAATTCCACATACTGCCCCCACAATATCCTTAAGAGAATGCCCTCCAAGTCAGCCTCAATGTCCCAGCCCTTCCCATTATTTCTCGTTTGGCGGTGAGTCTGCGGTTTATTCCATGCCCGCGTGCTGAAGCAATCTCTCCACGATTTCCGCCTCCAGATCTCTCGAGATGAGCTCTCTCAGAGCTGTGGATCTTGTCTGTTGTTGTTCCCATTCCGCCTTCAACCTGGCTTCATCCACAACCGACTTGTCCAACTGTCCTTTGAGATATGCCTTCGCTCGAGCGGTTTTCCGGTCCTGCTCAGAAGCATCGCCCAAACCTGCCAGAGCGACCTCAGCCAAACGCTTTCGATCCATTTCAACCTTGGCTCCAATTCCCTTGCTCTTCTCCTTAGTTACGCGACCAAGTAGAACGAATCCCCGAGTCTCCTCCCCCGCCTTGGGAGCCTTGCAAGTATATATTCCTGTCCGTCCAGTGCATGATTTCGAGTCGCTGAAGTTACGGAAATTGCATTTCTTGCGTCTCCAATCTCCCTTGCGATCCGGGCGAGAAGGATTATTGAACCTAGGTCTGCTTGGTGGATTTCTAGGCCCAGACGGCTGTCCAGAGGCCTAGGATATTGGATCAGGTCCGATCTGAGCGGTGGTGAAGTTCAACTTGCAGGCTGCATGGTAGGGATTTTAAAATCAAGATGTTTAGATAAACAACTGACAGTGAGCGCATCTAAGCGGTAACGTGATGAGAGCTTGTGAAGCGTTTGATACTATTTGGAGCCGAGGCAAAATAGATTGGTCGCGACGGCCTTGTGGGAATTTCAAAATAACATGTTCACGAAGACATCATTTATTGTCGAAGTTACTAAGATACAAGTAGCCGAGGTTTTAGCGATAAGAGCTAGCAGCGCCGCCAGAAAGGGGAAAATCGATGTCTACAATAACGTTAACAGAAGATAAAAGTGGCAACTAAGGCCTATTGAAATACAAAGAGGAAGTGAAATTCGGTGAGCAAAAATTAAACCCTCATTCATGAACAGAATAACTTTCTGTTGCAGCTTAATGTACTAGACTACATCGTATATTGAACTGTTCTGGAATATTTCTGCATAATCCCCTTGATGGCCATCTTTTAGAGTGCAAGGACGTATTTCGTCATTCTTAGACGCCAAATTCGGAAAAGGAGGACCAACTAGAAGCATTGAGGTCGCAATGGCTTAAAAAGCTCCTCATGTTCGTCCTCGCTAGATTCTCCGTTTGATGGAAGTGCTCTAATCCAGTAACCACAACGTGTGGTACGAGGGGATGGGTTTCTACTTATGACTGTGTCTTGAGTTCAAAGCTTGAGGTGTTCGATTCCTAACAAATGAGGCGAACAATCAGAAGGGCCAGAGAATCGTCGGCCCAACAGTGCCTATTGCTATTCGGGGGACGCCATTTTGTTTTCTCCTTCTGATCATTGCGCGGAACTTTCGAAGAGTTTTTCCGGCTTGCTCTACCACCTACGGAGGATTCGGTTTGTCTAGAAACTTCAATATATGCTTTGGTAGCTCCGAACTTTGATAGGTCTGGGAAGGAGTCATGAGTTCGCTCCTATGTTTTGCTTTCCACTTAGATCTCATGAGTTGATCGCTAGCTTCATACACAACCGTCTTTGTGCTCAAGTCTTTCTAAATTTCCTTCCTCACTATGACGAATAGCCTCTGATGTAGTATGTGTTCTTAGTCTCCCTGTGCTTGGGTTCAGGCGCTTCGTTTCGCAAGTGTCTCGCGAGCTTTCTTTCCTGCACCCAGGGCGTATCATTTATAGAAGACGGGGAATAGATTCTCGTTTGTTAAAATTATAGTCATAGTGTCTCCAGCAGTTTTATTGGTGTCGAAAAATCCAGAAAAGTGTACAGGTAGTTGGAGATGCGAACTGTAATGGTTTGAGGTATAAATAAAGCTCGGAGGGAAAGTCGACGCGGACCAAAGGTGGGGCGTTAAGTCGGACTTAATGCACCTAATTGGTTAGAAGCAACTCACTCCCCTCCTCTTCCCAAATCAACATCGGACCGTTCAGTCAACCTACAACCTCTCCTTTGGGTCAATCTCTGTGTGTTTTTTTAGAAATTTTCATGCGAGCGTCCGTAGCAAAGAAGCAGCATGTTTCCAACGGCAAGGCAAGCAAGATGGCATGCTGCAATCACCTTGACTCAACGGGCGCTGTGCATGCCGGTGTCATACCAGCACACAAATACCTTGCTGGCTATGAAGGAAATCTCTGAGACGTAAGAGAATCAATGGTGGATTTGGTACATGTACTTCCTACGGTTGCTTGAATGTTTTCCTTTCATTTCTTTTCAAAGTTTTGGACTCCTTTCAGTTGGCTATTTGAAAGAAGACTTACTATCACAATGCATTTCAACATGAGCGAAGGGGCCAAATTAACCGCAGTTCTCTCTATCTCTACTGTATTCTTTGTTTCTGAACTTGCTGGTAATTTGAAAATACCACATGACATACTGCAATTGTCTGACATAAAAAATCACATAGTTGGATTTCATACTCATTCTCTGGCACTTGTCGCAGATGCTTTCCACTATGTACAGTACAGTTCGAATTCTTATCCCTATACTTCCAACGCTAACACGATGTACCAAGTTGAACGACTTAGTCTCATATGTAGTTGCACTTGCTGCTATAAAAGTGGAAAAATGTCCTACATTTCCCCAGGAATATACATATGGTTGGCAAAGAGCCAAACTTCTTGGAGCATTTTTCAATGGTGTTTTCTTGCTAGCGCTAGGTTTCAGCGTCTTTTTACAGTCTCTAGAACGCTGCATTAACCTGCAAAGCAAGTGTCGCATTGATCACCCATTGTAATAGGACGCTAATTAGGTCACAGGAGTTGAAAAGCCAATCTTGATTTTGATTATCGGAGCTGTTGGGCTTGTGCTTAATGTTGGCTCTATTGTCATTCTTGGAGGTAAGTATCAACAACTTATAGTTGTGACAAGGCGAGCATTTAACACAATAGACTAGATATCAGTCGGCCTTGTGGACACAATCACACCCACAAGAACGAAGCTCTTGATGGACACAGTCTTTCCACGCTCGTGCCAGTACAAGCACAGCTAGTAAGTCATTAACACCACACAATTAAACACAACTGACATAAGTCGACAGACCGGCAACCTTCACGATAGCCATCACCACAGCAGCTTCAAGATAAAAGTGACTTCTGACTCGGCCATGATTAGTATCCTCAAACACGTAATAGCAGATGCAATCAATAACATAGGCGTGATGGTTGCCGCCCTCATAATCTGGCAAGCCAAATACGACGGCCGTTACTATGCAGACCCTTGCATTGGTATCGGAATTTCGATCATGATTGTGTGTTTATCTCTTGGAATTAGTAGGGGGTTCCCTGTCCCACAAAAGCCGCAAGCCTTTGGTAGAAGTTTGCACCAAGGATTACTAACGTCGAGAATAGTCAAAGATACCTACCCAACCTTCCTCCAACGCGCGCCCGAAGGCATCGACATCTCCAAAGTAAAAGAAGACCTCGAATCCATCAATGGCGTGATATCCATCCACCAACTCCACGTGTGGCGCCTCAGCCAACACCTCAACGTCGCCACAATCCATATCACCACAGGCGCTGCGACTCTTAGTGAATTCGCCAAAGAAGCGAAGATCATCCAGGAGTGCTTACATGCCTACGGCATTCACTCCAGCACGCTTCAACCCGAATCTGGCCAGTCTTCAACGCCTGAGCCGAATCAGAGGAGCGTTTTGGCGAGAGTCAGAACGGGGCAGGAGATTGAGAAGAGTGCTCGCCGGGTGAATTGTGGTGGGAGCTGTGAGGACTTGAAGCGCCGCAGCGATGATCCTATCGGAGCGAGCATGCATGAGGGAATTGCACAGGACTCGATATCTCTAGCTTAGCTTTCCGTCTACAGTCAACTCAAAAGTTAATTTTCACTTGGAGAACACACCTCGAAACACCAGTCAGCCTCCTACCTCTATTATTTCCAGTCATAGACTCATAGCGTGACTTTCAAATTCGACATTCACGTAACTTCAGACGAACGAGGGTTTGTTGTCGAAAATCGTGTCGTTAATTGGCAACGCTTGAGGTTACTTGTGATATGTGTTTACGCTCGAAGCCGTCACGACCAGGGGAACTGAGTGTTGCTTCAAACTTGTCATCGAATTCCTTAGCCAACAATGCCTGCTCTTTGAAGGTTGGACTAGCTCATTTTCGAGACGTGTACTGATAGTTTTAACACAAAGTATCCAGTCCAACATTTATACCTTCCTCTCGGTAGAATCAAGGAGAGCTTCTTGGCTACTGAGAAGGTGAAATCGTCAAATCATGCGGGATCTCCCTGCCTCGTAAAAGGTATACGATAGCCCAGAGAATCCAATGGTAAGTAAGCCATGGTTGAAATATCTATTTCGAAACCCCGCCACTAACTCCAAAGGTGTGTCACAAACCAGCCACCCTCATATTTCAGAGGTGTATCCGCGTCACAACGTCTCATCTAGTGATGTAATATCATCTCAATCCCGAACTATCGTCCAAACCCAATTCTCTGCCAAGAGAATATAACGCCATTCTCCATCTTCAAACATACATGTCGCTTGTTGCATTTTTCGCATCTAATTGTCCCACTCCTCGTCCAACTGGTCAATTAGCCTATTCTCATCGTCTGTGCTCCAGCCGTTGCCACCTCGACCTCGACCTTGCGTGGCTGTGCGATCGTTTGCCGAAATCGACAAGGCGCTGTAACCGCGGCGCGTGGGAAGGCAACGTGAGCAAGATGATGCTGCTATGATGAATAGGTCCTATGAAATGATATCATTAGCGAAAATTCTAGTAAATGAAATTGACTTTGTGTGACAGTGGATTGTAGTGGTCGAACAGATGAATTTTGAAACGCCCCAAATGTGCGCTTAAGGTACAGACTACACTATCCTAAATGCCCCGCTCTATGGTTTTGCTCCGTTATGCGATATAGACATAGGAAATTGGGTTTGTACAGGGACCGCCACCTAGTCTTTTTTTCCGATCCGAAATGCGATTTTGAGTGGACAAAGGAGATTGCTGGAATTGAAATTATGAGAGGTGTGTGGAGTCCCAGGATTGTCTCGACATGTAACTCCTGTGTGTCTTCCTCGGAGCCATCAGAGGCCGCACCTCCATCGTAGGTAGAATCCCCTCTCTAACACTTGCAATACGAGGAAATATTTTCTGCCTGCCCCGCTGGATGCAAGTAAACCAGCTCACCTTTATAAAGTCCCCAATTCCAGCCCACATGCTGTAATTCGGCAATTGCCTCCATCCTCTTGCATGCGCCACGTTTCGCTGATAGAATACACCCCCCAAGAAATAGACCAGGATTGCAATTATGCCAATGATCGAGAATACGGCAGCGGGGCCAACTCCCTGCTTTGCGGGTGGTGCTCCAATACAGGCATCTTTTGAAAGGACCTCGAAAACGTACGAACACTCGTCGGGATCCACGTTGACGAAGCTCACAATCGGTGCTTTAGCGAGGGGGTCTTTGTCGCAGTGAAATGATATAGTGGTAGATTTTCGTCCTGACCCCTCCGCCTTGCTCCTTTTGACGTCAGACATCGCCGCTCTTTTCCCGCTCCCTCCGCAAGGCGAGCCGTTGATGTATTGTAATACAAGTCGTTTCCCTCGAATTGTGAGATTTGATGATTGCTGCCTATCTTTACGTTAGCTCGGAGAAACAACCATCTCCTCGCGGGGAGCTACTAACCCTATTGAGTATCTCTCGTCTCCTTGCTCATAGAATGCGCTGACATTGTGCGCTAATTTCTCCTTGATGCCGGCAAAATCATCCTGCTTTTCCACCACAGGGGCGCATATATTTAAGGTGAAATTGTATGGTATGTCATAACCTTTCGCATGATAATCGGTTGTTTTGTCATTCTTGTTTGCCTTTTGTCCATCCTTCAGTGGTAGTATAGACAGCTGTCTTAAATCGTAAAAGGATCCGCTCGATGAGACAGCAGTACATGGCTCCACCAATTTCTCGTCGGCGGCTGTCGAGCCTCTGTAGTGCAACGCAAGGGCGAGAAGGAGGGAAGCTGGGAGTCTCGGGAAATACATTGTGTCGTAGCTTGTTGGGTAATCGATTGCTCTGCGCCTGGAGGCGCAACAAGAATTCTAATTCTTTGAATAAAAGATGGAGGGCCGATGAAGCCGGAATTGGGAATTGGGAATTGGGAATGTTGAAATTGAAAGTGGAAATAAAAGTGATGACTGTAAAATGGTAGGGAGGTTCGTTGCGTGTCGGGCTATCACAAGCTCACTGGTTGTCTTCAGAAAGACAGATCGCCTAATCCCTGCACCTCGAACAAGCAGGTACCACAACACGTGATGGGCCTCACATGACAGCCGAGGCCCGTTCAGCCAATGTTTTACTCGGCAAGGCTCTTCTTGAAGAAAAAATGTCAGGGCAAAAGTCAGCTGTATTTGCAGAATTTTGGAAGCCCTTGAAAGTATTGATATAAAGTATTGATATAACATTTCGAAGAGCCTCAATAGAAGTCTTGGGAAAAGCCACACAAGTCCTAGCCAAGACCTTCCGACGTATTCATGTTCCTGTCACTTTGTTCTTTAAAGTTAGAAGAACAAATTCATCTGCTATATATATACCTATCAGGTGATTATACTTGTAAGCCAAGTATGCCAAGCGCCAATGACAACTCTAATAACCCCACTTTGAGCCACGCTAGTACTCCGTATTCTAACTATTGCCATCATGTGATTTATATTATTATAAGCTCGAGAAGCATGTTACTGTATTATATATCTATAAAAGTTAGGTTATAATGTAAATTATATAATTATAAAACGTCAACGTTATTTTATCAGCCTCGTGCTAGCCTCGATCTGTCAAACCCATCCCATCATCGACAGGGATCAACCCGAGTACGAAGTTAATCTACCTTACTCCCACGTTGTATGCGAACGGCTTCTTTCCAGCCGATGCAAGTCAACTGGTTGACATGTTGATTTTCGACCGCAATTGACATCCACGTTGAGATTCTCAACCCTTGCCTCTCAAGATAAAGGCTTGTCGATGGACGCCTTGAAACTACAGATCTAGGACACGAACTTACTGCTCCGTTTGTTTCCCATTCAACAGTCAGTCAAGATGCCTCCCAAAGGATCCAAAGCTGTCGCGGCCCAGCCAGCTACTTCTGCTCAGGCTTTCCATGGCTACGAATTCCTGGGTCCGTAAGTAAAATCCCCACAAGTTCTGTCAGCCTTGTCATCTAACTCCTCGTCTTTAGTCCTGGCGCCTTTGCTATTTCGTTCGGTCTGCCGTTAGCTTGCTATGCCTCGACATTTCTGTGTAATGACATATCTGGTTGCCCAGTTCCATCTGCCCTCGCTCCTTCGACTCTGACAATCGAGAACCTCAAACGCGATGTCGGATGGCCTGCCGCTGGCATATCGGGCCTTGCAAGCTGGGATGTGTCTGCAAAGGTGTTTGGATATTATTTCCTCTCGCTCGTGTTACACAGGTTTCTTCCTGGTGCGGAAGTCGAGGGAACTGAGCTTGTGTCTGGAGGCAAGCTGAAGTACAAATTCAACAGTGAGTGACTTCCCAAACCCTCTTTACTATCCTCTGGGACTGACATGATGTAGCTTGGAACTCTTCCATAACTACCCTTGCCATACTCGCAGCAGGAACCGCATTGCAAGGCGCGAACTTCCCCGTTTGGACTTTCATTTACGACAACTACCTCCAAATCCTTACGACAAACATCCTCATCGCATACTCACTCGCAACCTTCGTCTATGTTCGCAGCTTCGGCGTCAGGTCAGGAAATGCGGAGAAACGAGAATTGGCTGCTGGAGGAGTGTCTGGAAATATGTTGTATGACTGGTTCATTGGAAGGGAACTCAACCCACGCATATCGATTCCCGTACTTGGCGAAGTTGACATTAAGGAGTTCTGTGAGCTTCGTCCCGGCATGCTAGGTTGGATCATCCTCAACCTCACGTTCTGCGCACGTCAGTACAGAACCTATGGCCACCTCACAGATAGCATTGTACTAGTGACTGGCTTCCAAGCCCTCTACATCCTCGATTCTTACTGGATGGAATCTGCCATCCTCACAACAATGGACATTACCACCGATGGATTTGGTTTCATGCTTGCATTCGGAGATCTCGTATGGGTCCCTTTCATTTACTCGATCCAAGCACGATACCTCGCCGTCTACCCCCTTTCTCTTGGTCTTGTTGGCTGCTTACAGGTCTTCGGAGCTCTTGGCACGGGATACTACATTTTCCGTAGCGCCAACAATGAGAAGAATCGATTCCGAACCAACCCTAAGGATCCTCGTATCGCACACCTGAGGTACATTGAGACAGCATCTGGTTCCAAGCTCATCACTTCAGGATGGTGGGGAACAGCTCGCCATATCAACTACTTTGGCGACTGGATTCAAGCATGGGCCTACTGTATGCCAACAGGTGTCGCAGGCTACCTCATCCAACATTCGTCCATTGCTCCCGCGATGGACATGTCTATGGCAGATCAGTCGTTCGTCTACAATGGACCGACATCGTATGTCGAGATCCTTCAAGGCTCAGCTAGAGGTTGGGGAATGATGTTCACTTACTTCTATCTTGTATACTTTGCCATCTTGCTCATCCACCGCGAGAGAAGAGACGAAGAGAAATGCATCAGAAAGTACGGTGCTGACTGGAAGAGATACACCGATATCGTCAGGTATCGCATAATCCCAGGTATCTACTGAATAACTTAGCCTTGATTGTACTATCGAACTTTATAAAGTGGGATGACTATGAGAGTCAGCCAGGACCTAAGTAAGACTTTTGTTTACCTGATTCCACAAGTATGATGCCATAGGTCCGCTTTTAAGTTTTCGAGGAAGAGGGGGGGTTTTTTTTATTTTTTTTGTTCCTTTTGACGTCCTTTGTAAGTCAGCGACTATAGTAAAACAACTAGGCCTCAGGCTGGATATGACTCAAAAGGAGTTATCGAATTAAAGTTTCAAATGAAAAAGCCTACGCTCCGACTAGTTTTCTAGCCGGGGCACAAGTACCCTACTAAGGACTTTACTAGGTAATATTAGTGGCCTAGTAGCCTATTTCAGACCGTATTCACCTAGTCATTACATTTTTTATAGGAGGTTAGCTAGTATTACTTAGCCATTACTCCTACGATGAATTAGTAGGGGTCTCCCCGGAAAAAAAGAAAATGACAACATCCTACACTCCCTCCATCTCCTCAACCTTCCCTTGTATCCCATCCTCCATTACGCGCCCGTCCTTCTCCCTAGGTGTTTTCCCTCGTCCCTTTACCCGGCTACTCTCATAGTAACTTTCCTCTGGTCCTAACCTTCCTCTTTAAGGTTTTCCGACTTAGTCGTATTAGGGCAGGTGTACGTAGTAATTACTATGTATAGATATCGCGAAACTAGTTGTCGAGTTATCTAGTTTAAAATAGTGACGTGTATTGCCGTCATGAATACAACCTTCCCCCTCCTTCTCCCCCTCCTACATTAGCCTTCCCGCATTGTGCGTTCCGAAAATCGCATAGAAGATAAGTAAAAAGGGTAGGAATAGGCTGGTTTAGCTGATTTGTCGGAGCCTAGCTAGGCATGCCTGTTTCTGTGTCTGTTTCTAGTGGAGGTGTTATATCTTGTCGTCTGATGGTGGCACCTCGAGTGGTGAAGCCCCTCGTCTTAGCGTGAACATTCTACGTCGCCCTTGGCCGTAAGAACCTCCCACAACCACCATCTCCTAGACTGCCTAGGAGTTATTCGAGGTTCGTAGAGAAGAGGGGGTTGGAACGCGGGGTCAACGCGGGGCCGATCGGGAAAGCTTTTGTGGCGTTCACTTCCTAGCAGTTACGACACTCCACCTGCACTATTAAGAATAGCACTTCACACAAGAGAAATTGAGAGCCTTATGCAGGAGTCAGAATTTGGTTTCTAGGGTAGGGTAAAGAGAGTATTTCTCAGGAAACATTTAAAAGGGACTGCCCTCTACAGGAACAAGCGAGTCTTTATATAGAGAGTGACTGCCTGACTAATCAGGTTTTAATATCCTCCAGAATCTTCTTTGCCACCTTACCGATAATTTGTAATAATTACTAAGGAAATAAGTGACTCATATAACCACTATTACAGTCACTTGCAAAATCGGCTTCGCGTCGTTTTGTTTCAAAAGTTCCGAGCACGGACCACATCTGCGAATTTTGGCTTATGCCGGAACGGGCCGCCTCCGTTTGCTGCATCACTGATTATTGGAATCTGGGTAATTTGGGATCTCGTCGAAAGTCACCTGGATACAGGCCTCGTAACCAAGAGGATCGTACTCCTCCCCGCCCACAGTCAGCTCTCGATCGCTCCTTTGGAATATATTGGGAGGTCCACGATATGTCAAATCCAGAGCCTGTGGACGACTTGGCTGAGGAGACGAAACAACTAGGGAGACAACACTTCCCTAAACATCCGTGAATCTCGTTAATCTAACAACTAGTTACTATACAGTTTCCGATTTCACAATTCACCTGTGTATAATACATACTCATCGTCCACCCAGTCCACCGGTCAGCTACATCAAGAGTTCTCTGAAGGCTCTACAAGAGGAGTCCTTCAAAAAGTCGGGTTGCGTGCCAGAAAGTCGTCGCACCTTTGCTCTTTATGTCGTAGTGTGTGATGTTGTTAGTTAAACGAGGCCGAGACTTATATAGCAATTCTTTTGCATAACAATATCCTCACTTACAATTTCGTTTAGGAAGTAGGGGCTAATGACAGATAAAGACGCTTTACGAGAACCAATTGCGATCTCCGCTCGTGTCAATAGAGACAATATATTATGCTCGTTAGTTCTTTCCACTACGGCGATTCGTGGGTGAAAATGGATTTGACATGCTCGACTTGGTATTGTTTGTCAACGCTAGAAAACAGACGTAGTGCAGCTTTGGACACGGACTTGCGATTCCAAGGTACGTCAAGAAGGCTTTCAAGAATATATGCGCTGAGTAACACCATATTTGAAGTCTACTCAGGGGTAGAAATCAAGGATATGTAGCCTCGTTAGTAACATGGTAACGACTCAACTTTCGAGGCATATGTCACGATGAAATCGTTCATTGGTGTTGCCTCCGGGCCGCGCGAATGTTCGGTGCGGCTAATGTTCGGCTAAACTTGCTTAGTGGATATGTGGCTGCCGCCAGCGATCGTGAAAGCTTCGTCGAGATTGCACGCTTTATCAAACAACCACAAGCAACTCTACACGTCTGCAGAAGATGTCGTTCGAAGGTACGGATACCCCCGATATCGCCTCATCTCGTCAAGGTCAATCACATCATAATGCGGGCACTCTGCCGCTGCTGCAGCTAGCTGACTGGAACGAGGAGAATACTTACGATGAGCACCCGCCAACTTGCATCTATTACTCTATCGAATGGAAGTTGATAGTCGAAAAGAAGCTAATCGCGAAGGAAACAGAACCGGATCTTGTCCTCACTCCCAGTGCTTACTGGACGACTGTTCTGCGACCGAGACTCGACAAGCTTGCAGCTCGAAAGTTACCGCAAAACAAGTGTTTCAGCGCGGAACGATTGTCACAGTATCCGTCACGGACCGTACAGAGCGTGATGTTAATAAGCGATTCGATGACCTTGATATTGACTGGAAGATTCTGGAGAAGCAGCTCCAAACCTGGAGCCCTCTACTCCTCGTTGGAAAGAGACTCAGGATCGATATATCGTTCAAATACAGAGAGACTGGGGGGCTGGTATCAACTCGGCAGAGTACGAAAAGAGGCTACTCTCAATACATGCTCGCTGAGCGCGCTATGCAGCTTGATGCTGAAGAAGATGCTGCTGGTCAGCCGTCAATCTGGCGGGACGTTTACAACCTCATGCGATGTCCTGGCCCACCTTGCAATCTGGGACCTTCTTGTTGGCGCGACAACGTCGGCAAGAGACACTACAAGCTCAAGACACACAACCTGAAAAGCCTTATTCGGCACGTAGAACAAGGCGGCACATTGGAGACTCACGATGATGTACCGGACGACATTCGTGAACAACTCTATGCTGAAGAGCAGCAAGATGCGGAACGGCGGCGAAAACGTACAGCTTCGACCGTGACTGGTCTCCCACCTATCAATATTACTAATGTTTTACCCTCTCAAACCTCCGCCTCGTCGACAGAATCTGGACTATCTAAGCCTTCCAGCCCTCTTGAGATTCCAGGACAACTAGACGTGGCTGTGAGGAAGTACAGTGAATGGCAATGCACACGCGTGACAAACAAATCCCTTAAGATTGAGTACCAAAAGGTATATCACATAACGTTGGATGAAGGTCTCGACCTTGAGTTGATCTACGAGGAGCAGAATGCTCAGTTTTACATTGACAAGGGTATCAAGAGCGGGATCGCACAGCGATTTGTTCGTGATATCAAGAAATGGGCCAAGCAATACAAGTTGAAGCAAGAGCGGGTTTCTTAAGATTACATTTCTATAGTTTTGCCTTCACGGCTCCTCAATAGCTATCCCAGAATGTCGAAAATGTCCTTCGGCGCTTGACTTCCTTGACCCAACTGTATCCACACACCAGTCTAAAAATATCTTAAAGTCTTGTCCGGGATCGTCTATATAACGCTGCCAGTTTCGTTTGATGAACATCTTCAATTCAGCAAAGAACTCTTCAATAGGATTTAAATCTGGTGAGTAAGGCGGTAGGTAAAGTAACTTTACTCCAGCCTCCTTGCATAGCTGCTCGATCCTGGCTGAATGGTGGAATGAAGCATTATCCATGATCAGGACAGACTTTGGCTCCGGCCGCCTGCCGTAATGATGAAGCAGCTGCTCGATGAAATCCTCAAAGACAGTGGTATCAGTTGATCCGTCGAACACCCGCGCGAAGATTATGCCATCTTGTGTGTAGGCAGGCAGGATCTGATGCCTTTGGTCACGGCGCAGGCGAGCAATCTGTATAGGCGTTACCCCTAAGGGGGACCATCCCGTCCGCCTGAACCCAATCCGGTTGTCACATCCAGACTCGTCAATGTGTACTAAGTGGTACGAACGAAACTCCGATAAATTATGAAGGTAAAAGTCTCGTAGGTCGGCGTTCCGTTCCTGTGCAATGCGACGCGCAATTTTTCTGGACCAGCCCGCCGATGCTAAAGCCCTGCTGATGGTGGGAATGGTCACTTGAACCTCAAACTCGTCGTAGAGAAAGTTGGCCATCTCATCTTGGTATAATTCGGGATTCTCGACGAGATGCTCAAGCAATGTACTTAGCATAGGCGGTGTGATTGTTCTGCGGCGTCCGACCCCGTTCGGAGGTGCTTTAGTGGTTCCAAAGCATCGGAGGTTGGATCGTATCTTCTACACAGAGCGAGTGCTGTAGCGTACAGTTTTAGCGATCGTAGCATTGGCGAACTTACTAATGATCATATCTTTTATCTGCGCGTGCTAGGACACTGCAAGATTCGGTGCCATAGTGGTCGTTTAAGAGCGATTGATGGGAGGAGGCGAAGTGTTGCGACGGTTGTGAGGGAAGGTGTTGCGGCTCTGCTCATATGGCCACGTGGCATCTTCACAGGGAACCCCGCCTAAAGCCTCATCATCGACCTCACTTTCCCACCAAAGCTCGGAAGTCTCCACAGTCTCCACAGTCTAATCCACAACTTTGACTCGAGTAAGTTCGAGACCAGCGTTCCCTATCGGTAACCGAGCAATTGTTCATCATACTAATCGCTCTTGAACAGGCCATCCCTACATTGGGCGAACTTCCTAGCACTTGGCCCTCAGGCTTATTGGATCATCGCGATCTAAAGTACGGCCCGTTCCTATTCTCCAGATCTTAAATGTAGCGTGTTCTGACTGTGGGCAGTATTATCTTCATCCATGGCCTCAGAGGGCATCCACGGGGGACATGGACGCACCGACAGTCTACTTCAACCACCAGTCGCAACGAGGACACCGACACGCAAATCAACAAGCACACGAGTTTGAAGTCGTTCTTTAGTCGGAATAAGAGCAAGAAAGAGCGGAATGATCAGGGGCAAACAAGCACATCTGTGCCCACGGAAATCTTCTGGCCAGAAGACTACCTGGTGCCCGACCTTCCTCGGGCCCGAATATGGACGTACGGGTACAATGCAGATGTCATTGGTGGGCTCTTTCAGGCAAACAACAAGAACAGCGTGTCTCAGCATGGTTCGGATCTAGCTACTAAGCTAGATAGAGAAATCGACAATGAGGTATTTTCTCTCTAAATAATTTTGAGCTAGGCTAACAACCACATGTACAGGATCCTATCGTATTCGTGGTGCATAGCCTCGGTGGTATTATTGTCAAAGATGTAAGGCTATATACATATGCCGCTGAAATAGCTATCTCTCCTAACGCATCAGTATAGGCACTCCACAAGTCGGTGACGATCTGTAAACGGACAAGGCTTATCATTTTCCTTGGGACCCCTCACCGAGGAAGCTCATACGCAGGTTGGGGGGAGATCGCATCAAATCTGGCGAGCTTAGCCCTACAAGACTCGAATAAACCGCTTGTACAGGCGCTTGAAGTCAACGGCGAGGTACTAGATATTATCCACGAGGAGTTCAAGAACACACTTAGCAAATACCCAATCAAAGTGCACTCATTCCAAGAGGCAAAGGGAGTTTCTGGCATGAAAGGACTAGACAACAAGGTATATAGTCTCTATATACTAGATTGTTGAGCGTAAGGGGCCGTAGCTAAAAATGCGTAATATAGGTAGTCGATAACTTCTCCTCAAAGCTCGATCTTGCTAGAGAACAAGAAACGGTAGAGACTATCGACGCGAATCATATGAAGATGGCTAGGTGTAGCGGCAAAGACGATACGCGTTATCGCCAGGTCTATGGAGTCCTAAAGCACTTCATAAGGGCCGAAATCTCGAACGCGCAATCTGGCGGTAAGAACTAAGATACTATGAAATCAGGTCTAGATTTGACATATGTGAAGTAGGCAATCTAGGTAAACAGGCTGACAATTCTTCCTATGTGCCTCGTAAGTGCAGAGATGCTTCTCTTAATGTAATTGAGGCCATACAGACTTCGCCTAACTGACTCTTTGTGTATGAAGTTGACTCCGAGAATCAGACTTGTCTCCAAGGCCTAGCAGCCAGAGATCCTCGCGATGACAAAAACCGTATCGAGGATATGAAGGGCGGCATGCTGAAAGACTCTTATACGTGGATCCTCGAGAATTCCGAATTTCAACAATGGTACGACAGCGAACAGAGCGAACTACTTTGGATCCGGGGTGATCCCGGCAAGGGCAAGACCATGTTGCTCTGCGGTATAATAGATAAGTTGAAAGGGACCCCCGGTGTCGCTTCCGCATCTCGTTGTTGCCTCTTGTCTTACTTCTTCTGCCAAGCCACTGATACCAGTATTAACAATGCGATAGCTGTGCTTCGGGGGCTAATCTACCTCCTTGCTGACCAACAACCGGCTCTCCTCCAACACGTTCGAAAGAAGTACGATGCTATGGGGGAAAATCTTTTTGTGGACCCAAATGCCTGGTTTGCCTTGTCGGGGATTTTCACGAACATTTTGCAAGATCCTAGCCTGGAAAGAACTTACGTGATCATTGATGCTCTGGACGAATGTGAGATCGGTCTGCAGCAGCTTCTGAAATTTATTGACAAGACGTCATCTGTTTGTCCTCGTGTGAAGTGGATCATCTCTAGTCGCAATTGGCCGAGTATCGAAGAGCAGCTACACCTATCCGGCCAGAAAGTCCAGTTGCGACTAGAGCTGAACCAAAACTCTATTTCCGCTGCGGTGAGCACGTATATCGAGTATAAGGTAGGTGAGCTAGCCAAGCGTAAGAAATACACTGCCAAATTAGAAAAGTCGGTGCGAGAATATCTATCCTTGAATGCCGACGCTACATTTCTCTGGGTCGCTTTGGTCTTAAGAGAGCTAGATACGATCGATCGACGGATTGCCCTCGAGACGGTCAAGATGTTTCCTCCTGGACTCTATCCTCTTTATCAGCAAATGATGGATCAGGTGAGCAAATCCAACAACGCCGATCTCTGCAAACGAATACTTTCTATCGTGGCCGTTGTGAAACGACCAATTACTCTTGAAGAACTGGTCTATCTTGATAACACAATGCACAAACTTGATTGTCCCGAGGACCTTTCCGAGGATATTGAGGATATTAAGCAGACAGCTAGTCAGTGTGGATCCTTCTTGACGATTCGAGACAGTACCATATACTTCGTTCACCAATCGGCCAAGGACTTTTTGCTCCAGGAGAAAACATCCCAAGAAATCTTTCGTTCTGGCATAGGCGAGGTACATTATGCTATTTTCTGGCGGTCACTTCAAGTCATGTCCATAGCGTTACGGCGTGATATCTACAGCTTGAAAGCTCCCGGCATCACAATCGGCCAGGTCAAGCAGCCCGATTCAGATCCCCTCTCCGCCATCCGGTACTCTTGTATTTACTGGGTAGATCATCTCCTTGATAGCCTAGGTGGAGAAGACACAATCATAGACCCCAAGGGCAGTGAGCAGGTTCATGACTTCCTTTGCCAGTACTTCTTATACTGGCTTGAGGCGATAAGCCTATTGAACAGTATGTCAAAAGGCATTATTATGATTCAAAAGCTCGAGGATCTCCAGGTACGTTTTTATGTAGCTTTATCCTTATCAGGTTATTCTAACGTGAATAAGTTTACTGGAAGTCTTGATTTAAGTGCATTTATACACGATGCTAGGCGATTTGCTATATCCAACCGATCAATTATTGAACAGGCGCCTCTTCAGGTGTATTGCTCGGCTCTTGTTTTCGCTCCAGAGAATAGTATCGTTCGAAAAACCTTTGAGAAGCGTATTCCGTCTTGGATCCACATTAGGCCTAGAGTAGAAACACATTGGAATGCGATGCTTCAAGTACTCGAGGGCCATACTGCTTGGGTCAGCTCAGTCGCCTTCTCCTCGGACGGCAAGC
>MU251463.1:40038-52595 GCA_019669835.1 Amylocarpus encephaloides | reverse complement strand
AGCAGATCGTGTCTGGGTCTGGTGACACGACCGTCCGACGCTGGGATGCCGCCACGGGAGAGCAGCTGCTGCCAGCCCTCGAGGGCCATACTGCTTGGGTCAGGTCAGTCGCCTTCTCCTCGGACGGCAAGCAGATCGTGTCTGGGTCTGGTGACACGACCGTCCGACGCTGGGATGCCGCCACGGGAGAGCAGCTGCTGCCAGCCCTCGAGGGCCATACTGCTTCGGTCAGCTCAGTCGCCTTCTCCTCGGACGGCAAGCAGATCGTGTCTGGGTCTGATGACACGACCGTCCGACGCTGGGATGCCGCCACGGGAGAGCAGCTGCTGCCAGCCCTCGAGGGCCATACTGCTTGGGTCAGCTCAGTCGCCTTCTCCTCGGACGGCAAGCAGATCACAACGCTACACCTTTCAGGAAACTGGCTAGCAGATGGCACTACCAATCTTCTCTGGCTACCTGCTAGTTATAGACCTACTAGTCAAGCTACATGTGGTGGAATTATTGCGTTAGGACATTCGTCAGGAGGATTGTCAGTTCTTCAGTTTCAACAAGGTCAAAAGCTTATAATGTAGAAAGTAGTACCCATGAAGGAACGACACATGAAGCTCTTAATGTAATATCTCTTTTTCTTTTTTCCTCTCTTCCATCGAGGGTTCTAGGGGAGTCCATTAATTTATAGTAGTTCTATGGTTGTCATTTAGTTCTCGAGCCTTCTAGAATAAGCTCGTGGATCGCAATATCATCCAAGTACTTCGTAATCAATCAGTCACGCGACGCGCATAGATTAATTAAATCGCCATCGACATCATACAAGTACATACCTCGTTAGTAGTATTGTAGCAAGAGTATAACTTCGTCTACGTCATGAAGAAGTCACGCGACCTACAACATGAGGGTGGCATATCAGGGTGGCATACAACCTACAGGGGTAAATAAATGTAAAATGACGCGATAGCATTTGACCAATAGCGGACCGTAAAGAGTTATCCTGACCAGGTGATTGGTGCTGACTCTTCCGAAAATCAGGTGCTATGACCTCAATTTTACATTTATTAAGGCCTGTAGTTTGTACTACGTACAAGGGGTATTGATTGTAACTGCAGGGATATCGCCACAGTAGCTCAACCAATAGTCTGACAGCAAAATCACCTGTTCTAGTCAGATGTTCAGGCTGCTTTAAAGAGTCAGCTTTTCCTACTCTTATTTTGATAGTATCAATGAATATTCCTACTCCAAAAACACCGCACAATGCTTCTAGAGATGACAGACTGCGTATACAGACTTTATACTATGACGCAGGCTGGTCTGTAGATGATATCCTCCTTTCCAATGTAGGAATTACGCGCCGGCAAGTCTATTATGCTCTTAGTAATAGACCTACTCCTTAACACTCTACTGGCAGACACGTCCTCCTTGACACACCTCACCGCAAGCACCTTGTCAAATGGGTCACTTAATCCTCTTTTACACGCGAAATCCCTTGGGCAGAGCTTCCACAATGGCTAGAATGGCAGACATGGTGTGGAAGCACAGCTATTCGGAAAGCATTTCAGAAGGAAGGGTACACAAGAGCAGTGAGAAGACGGAAAGCACCACTTTCTGAAGTTAATAGAATTAAGAGGCTTGGCTGGGCTATAGAGCATTTGAAATGGACTGATGAGCAATGGGATGAGATCCTTTGGAGTGATGAGAGCTGGGTGCAGCCAGGGTATCATAGGAGGCAGTGGTGTACAAGGCTAATTGGATTATCAGAAGTCAATCATCCTGATTGCGTTTCTCACAAATGGCAGAGGAAGATAGGATGGATGTTTTGGGGGTGTATGAGTGGTAAATATGGTAAAGGTGTAGGATTGTTCTAGGAAAAGGCGTGGAAAACAATCACTAAGGAATCCTATTGTGAACACGTCTTCCTAGTTATCTGGAATTACCTTTACAACTCTACAGATCCACATCCAGGGCTGTTCTTTCAGCAAGATGGAGGACCAGGGCATAATGCAGCATATACTCTGGCATATATGGCTGATAGAGGGGTTGTGCCTATCTTTCATTGCCCATTTTCTCCAGATCTAAACCCTATTGAGGCTCTTTGGAATAGGATAAAAGATATTTTGCAAGTATTACATCCTGGAGTCCATAGAAACTCAAAAAAGCTAAGAGCAGCTGTTTTAGAAGCCTGGGAATCTATTACAGACGCAGAAGTCAGGGACTTGGTTCACACAATGCACCAGCGATGTCAAGATGTCAAAGATGCTAATGGAATGTATACAAAGTGGTAGAATAGTCCGAATAACCTCATTTCTTGATATTTTGCCTGTGGTGCCACTTTTAAAGCAGCACCACAGTGGCGATGTTACAATCTTTTACCCCTGTACATAGTATTCATGCACCAACCATTCGCAGTCAGCCAAAATTGGCGACGTGGTCCGTGCTCAGAACTTTTTCAAGCGAAACGGCGCGAAGCCGATTTTGCAAGCGACTGTACGTTATAGTGGCTAACAGCACATTGCACGCTCGTTCTCCTCCTTTCTTGACAACTAGGTGACTCAAAAGGGAAGCAAGCGAGAGAGGGGGCTAGCTGTAGGGTCTTTCGCTAGCCTTCATGGTTGCGTACTCAGACAACCCAAGAGGCACCTAGGAGCGTCGACGAGTCATCGTACCTAGTCTGTCCATTAGATGCACGGATCTAGATCTATAGAAATACTTATAGTCCGGATAGATCTAGTCACCTAATTCGCCTTGGATAGTAGGGTATATACCTAATAGTCCCACCTTAATATTCTTATAGCTACCTAGGTATTTAATATTATTCGCAGGTAACTATTATAATGTATCTCCTCGTAAGTCCCCTTGATCAATAGCAGTAGGTTGAAGCTGACTATTAGACACTATCCATATCAACAACGAACGGCCGCTACTTCGTACAATCTCTCTGGATACTGGCACTCGTGTCCAAGGCTTCCGTGATGCAGTCCGCTCTCGAGATAAACGATGTGTTGTAACAGGGTATGAGGCAATGGGTGCTGAGTATGGAGACTGGACAACCTTTGAAGCAGCGCACATATTCCCTCTGGCTTATGAGCAGCAATGGACAAATCAGAGTTTCGGTCGTTGGATATCAATCATACCAAGCCATGGAGGAACAATTAACTCGGTGTAGAATGGGCTCTTACTTCGTAGTGATATACATCAACTATTTGATACGTATTCATTCTCGATCAATCTAGATGTATGTGTACACGCCTTATATTTTTATAAAGCCAACAATTATCATAGGATAACTATAAGATTATTTGCTTTACAGCAGGTGCGAGTGAAATTACCGGCAAACATCTTGATCGGCAGCTTCTTGACGACCCCCAAAGACCGGTTGAGCAGCTTCTTCGCTGGCACTTCCGACAAGCCGTTCTTGTTAACATGAAGGGTGCTGGCGAGCCTATATTCGAGCACGACTTCCCACCAGGCTCAGATATGGTCGGTAGTATCATGGAGAGCCCAAAAGCTGCTGAGAGGATGGAATTTGAGATGTTTAGTCGCCTCGCAACTCAATTTGATTTAACCGAATAAAAGTAGCTTGAGGCCTGCGGCATCCTGTAGCGGAATCACCGACATGAATAATACTATTATTATTATTTAATTCTTCAAGGTTTTAAGGAGGTCCCGTTCACCCCCGACACAGGCTATTACTAAAATCATACGATAGGCAGTCCCCACTTCGCTAAACTCTTCTTATAACTCCTTTAAACACACGCTTCCTTACGCCTTCACGCTATCTGAACACTACGTGGTAATTAATTAATACTCAACTAGGTATAGCTTAAATCTAAGCCACGGGTAAATCTTGTATTTGTAAATCCTACTCGGGCGATTTAAGCCTGGGAATAGGTGCTGACGAATAGGGGCTGTATATTCATAGGCATATACCTATTGGGCTCCTACCTACCTAAGCAGCAAAGAGTCATTAGTCATAGATATGTCCATAGTTATATGATCCCTGACGAATCATGTACGAATCACGGATTATCTAAGATCCGAAATCCAATGGACAGACGAGACCTAAGGTAAGAGTCGCGGATTTCTGGATGAGGTATAGCAGGCTGACGAGACCCATCGGACATGCATGGCTTTACGTGTCATGGGGAGACTAAATGGAAACTAGTTAGTTTTATGATCACCATGGTGGAACTTTCGGTTGCTTCATAGCTTCAAAGGGGAAGAGGGATCGACGGTGGGATGACATATGTAGCTCAACGACCTACAGCAACTTCGAGAAGAACGTCGTCTTTATACTGACCCATTGTTTGGTGATTTAAATTTGGGTGGAAGAAGTGAATTAGAGACAAGGAATCTCGTGGCAAGATGAAACTTCACGTCCTCGTGGTCGTTGTTGCCGCTTGGGCAACAAGGGCTTTTGCTTCAAGGTTACAAGGACGTCAATACAACAGCGGAACTGTAAGATACTTCCCATCTCCATCTCCATCTTCATCCATCAAACCATCCCCATCTCCATATCAAGCCAACGTCGATCCCTAATTTCCAAATCCACCCTCCTCCGTCTTATTGCATTTTACCCACTGAACCTTGCACTCTGCGCCCCTCGCCACCACCTTCAATAACTCCACAGAGCCCTGCAATTCACATAACCTCATTACAGGATGCGGGGTCTTTTCCACATTTGGACTTTCTCAGGGCATCTTACTAGAAAAGACTCAACGAAGCTGACAAGTGGACAGTGGGGTTCGAATGGAACGCTCGCATATTCTCCGCCGTTTTATCCTTCGCCATGGATGACTAGTACAGGCGAATGGGCGGATGTTTATGCTCAGGCGAAAGATTTTGTCTCTCAGCTTACTTTGCTTGAGAAGGTCAATATCACCACTGGTAAGCGATACGACACTTATTATTTGTCCTAGATATACGAACGGAAAAATGGAGGAATATTGTCTACAAGGAATACGCTGAATTCATTTATTAAACACTAACACTCTATAGGCGTCGGATGGGCAAGCGAGCGATGCGTAGGAAACGTCGGCAGCGTCCCACGCCTCGGACTTCGTTCGCTTTGCTTGCAGGATTCGCCAGTTGGCATTCGTTTCACCGACTACAACAGCGTCTTCTCGTCTGGACAGACTGTTGCTGCTACCTTTGACCGAAATCTTATGTACGCACGTGGCTATGCTATGGGCAAGGAGATGAAGGACAAGGGAATTACCGTCCAACTTGGTCCAGTCGCTGGTCCCATTGGTAGGGCACCTGCTGGCGGTCGAAACTGGGAGGGCTTTTCACCTGATCCTTATTTGAGTGAGCACTTCTTTCTTTTAAGGAAAAGTATTGATACTGACCATGTGTAGCTGGTATTGGTATGGCGGAATCTATCAAGGGTATTCAGGATGCAGGTGTTATCGCTTGTGCTAAGCACTTTGTCGCTAACGAGCAAGTAAGTACTATCTATCTCATGGTAGCTACTAGCAGCGAGATGCCTGAAATGGAAGACTTGGATCTATTCACTCTTTTTCATCACGTGGCACTTTCACTGACTCTAGACAGGAACGCTTCCGTCAAGCACCAGAAGCAAACGGCTACGGCTTTAATATTTCTGAATCTCTCTCGTCTAATGTTGACGATGTCACTATGCATGAGTTGTACATGTGGCCATTTGCAGATGCCGTTAAGGCTGGTGTTGGTAGTATTATGTGTTCGTATAACCAGATAAACAACTCCTACGGGTGTCAGAACTCGAAGATGCTCAACAATCTTTTGAAAAACGAACTGGGATTCCAGGGATTTGTAATGTCGGATTGGCAAGCACAGGTGAGTGTCATTCCATTTTTAACAGCTGTCTGTTGCATTGGGACTTTACGGATTAGGAGAGCAGTTTTGAGAGCCTCTACCGAAATCGCCTTGATGTTAAATACTAACTTTTGTTACAGCACACAGGCGTAGCAAGCGCGGCGGCAGGTCTTGGTGAGAAAGCCTTACACCCATTATGTAATATGCTCTACTAACTGTAAATTTCTAGATATGACTATGCCTGGGGATACCTCCTTTAACACTGGTGTTAGCTACTGGGGTGCCAACCTGACTCTTGCAGTACTGAACGGCACTGTTTCGGCAGCTCGCCTCGACGATATGGTCATGCGTATCATGACCCCTTACTTCTACGTCGGCTTAACTTTGGATGAGCCAGAGATTAATTTCTCCTCCTGGACGCTCGACACCATTGGTCCGTTGCATGCTTCTGTTGGAGCCAACATCCAAGAAGTTAACTACCACGTCGATGTTCGCCGTGACCACAATGTCTTGATCCGCAACATTGGTGCCAGAGCGACTGTGCTTCTCAAAAATAGCAACAACACTCTCCCTCTCGAAAGTCCAAAGTTTGTTGCAGTGATTGGCGAAGATGCTGGACCCAACCCATTGGGACCAAACAGTTGTCCAGATCGTGGCTGTGACAAGGGCACACTTGCTTCCGGATGGGGTTCAGGCAGCTCTGACTTTCCATTCTTGGGTAAGTAGACCTTTCTTCGCGACAAGTAACAAGCTTACAATTGAGTAGTCACCCCTGATTCTGCATTGCAGGCCCAGGCACTAGCAGACAACACAAGATATGAGAGCATCTTAGACAACTACGCCACATCTAAGATCACGAGCTTGGTTTCGCAAGCAAATGCTACCGCCATTGTGTTTGTTAATGCTGACTCTGGAGAGGGATACCTTAATGTCGATGGAAACGAGGGTGACCGAAATAATCTTACACTTTGGCATTCGGGAGATGAACTTATTATGAATGTTTCGGCGCTTTGTCCTAACACGATTGTTGTCATTCACTCCACTGGTCCAACTCTTGTTGGTGGCTGGTACGACAGCCCCAATGTTACTGCAATCCTATGGGCTGGTCTACCAGGTGAGGAATCTGGAAACTCCATCACAGATGTCTTATATGGCAAGGTGAACCCCGCTGCTAGAACACCTTTCACTTGGGCATCTACACGTGCCTCATATGGAGCTGATGTCCTCTATGAGCCTAACAATGGAAATGCCGCACCCCAAGATGATTTCACCGAAGGTGTCTTCATCGATTACCGTGCATTGGACCGAACGAACACCACACCCATCTACGAATTTGGCTTTGGCTTGTCATACACTACCTTTTCGTACTCCAATCTTGTCATCACATCTACTGGTGCTGGGAACTACAATCCAACAACTGGATTTACACAGCCTGCTCCTACATTTGGAGATCACTCCACCAATCTCGCTAGCTACCAGTTCCCCAACTCGAAGTTTCCTTACATCAAGGAATACATCTACCCTTACCTCAACAGCACTGATGCTGAGACTGCATCCATGGATCCAAACTATGGAGAGACTGTCGAACAATTCCTGCCTCCAAATGCTCTTTCGACAAATCCTCAGCCTCTTCTGGCTGCTGGTGGTGCACCAGGTGGTAACCCAGCTCTATGGGACGTTATGTATACGGTCACGGCAACTATCACCAACACCGGTGATCGGAACGGCGAGGAAGTCCCTCAATTGTATGTCTCGCTTGGTGGGCCGAATGATCCTCTCGTCATGCTTCGAGGCTTCGAGCGCTTGAGCATCGACGCAGGTGGAAGTGCGACATTTACCGCCAGCCTCCTCCGACGAGACATCAGCAACTGGGATACTGTGCAACAAAACTGGGTAATCACCAACTACCCAAAGACTGTCTATGTTGGGTCTAGTTCTAGAAAGTTGCTTCTTAGCGGAACCTTGGATGGAATTATTATTCGTCACTGATTTTGACACCTCGTCAAGACTGATGGGACATTTGGCTGACAGTATCTCGCGCTTTTTGGTAACCGCTGTTCCATTTATGAGTGTCGCATTGGAACGGTCCTGCTGGGAAATGCAAGCTGGGTGGCGGTGGATGGCGTATCGATAATAAGCAATCTGAAATTAGGGTTGTTGGTGCATAGGGCACTTTAGACAGTGCATACATCCATTACGATAAATGAATAGGAGTAAAGTACTATTTTTAAAGGCCGCCGCTCTTACCTTTGAGTGAGTCGGGACTACAACCCGTACGACCTTGACTTAGAGAAGATAATAGAGCATAAGTAGCTATGAGTGAACATTTCCTTGAAAGACGTCTGCTTACGAGTCGAGGCTTGCCAACCTCCTCGGAAAGCGAGCGAACGCTTCTCGTTTCGTAAACAAAAGCACGCTAGTCGACGTGTAGCAGACGTTGCTATACAACCCAATCGGGCAACGCTAGCGGATAGCACTGGGAATTGTCTACTCAACTAATGCCCTACCATAATTAATAATCAGCTCTCAAGGTAGTTGATTTGCCCGTTGTTTGGGAATTCAGAACCAACGTTCTTTACCTACCATCGACATCCAGAATCCCCAGACGCGAACCCCACGGCTATTTCTTCCCCTTCTGGCCAAAACGTCCATCCAACGTACCCTGTCTCCCTCGCTCCCGCTTCCCCCTAGCATCGCTCTCCCCACCTTCATTATCATCCTGACTAGCTTTACTCTTATCTGCTGTTCTAGCATTAGACTTCTCGAAGTGGTCCTTCCAGCTCCCATCGAGCACTTTTCGGGTCGTTACCAGGGAGATTGAAGCGGTTGGCTTCTTTCATCGCATGTAGCCAGAATGCACGGCGCTGTGGGAAGTCGAAGATAGGGCGAGGATAGGGGGCTTGAGGTTTGGGTGTGGGTGATGCTTCGAACCTCTCCCTCGTCTTATCGTTGCCTACGAGTTTGACACCGGCCTTTTCCAGGTCTGCGGGCTAAATTTTCGCCGCCTCGATGTTCTGTAGTTGTTAGGAAGCCAACTTCTTCGAGTGTGGTAGGTTCGAAATCACCATTTGGCCCAGTAAGATTGTCGTGTGATTTTTCGTCGTGCTCCCTTGGCTTGCTGTTGAAATCTAGACTCTGTCTAGACTGATCTTGGTCAGAATCAAGTGGTGTCTCGCCCGAGTCAGGTATAAACTTTGGAACTGGTATTAGTCTCGGAACTCCACCAATCTTCCCCCTAGCATTCTGAGCTGGAGTTATAGTCATAATCGGTGGACTACCATTCATCTCAACCAATTCATCGCTGTCGTATAATGATCGGTCGGATTTGACAACTACTTCCACTCCAGACTCCTTCGTAGCTTTCATGACAACAGCGCGCTCTCGGGCATACGCATCGGTTGCTCTCTCAGGGACCAAGTGTGTCATCTTCCATGCGTTGAAGGGGTTTGGAAATAATATCTGTGGAGCTTCGCGGTTGAGGAATAGTTTGGATTTCTTGTTTATTTTCGTTGTTAGTTTCGAGAGGCCATTTTAGCAATTAATTCAAGGTTTTCAATTAGCAAGAATAATACTCGGCGTCAACTGGAAAACTAAACTTGCAAGAATTGCCATCTATTGATACTAACCCTCACATGATAAACATAATAATGAGCATCCTAGGTATAGAGAGGCTAAAATGCAGGTCCAAGGCTGCTCTTAAGCTGGGCGAGTCGTGTAGTTGCAAATCTGTTCTGAACCAATAGATCTCACGATTCTTTCCCATATTTCCTCCTTTAAGCTTTCAGAAATTGTTCTGGCCCCTTTGTTTGATGAGTTGATCTAGATGCATTTACATGACGTCCGCATTGAGGAATGTCTCCCAGCCTTGCCCTAAAATAGCGCGCCTCTCGGAACCCCGTTATAACATCTGCAAAGAAATCAACTTAGAGATTCTGCACTTCCTTTCATCCCATTTGTTCGTGTAGTTCTTGCTTTCTAGGTGGCATTAACATTGGACAACGATTGGAAAGTCTTCCCCGTTGCCATTATTGCTATGTTGATCTTGACGGCTGGAGTCTGAGGTTCGATGCCCTTCACAAAGAGCTATCCTAACGTCATCCCAAGCCATGGGCCAGAGAAACGATATAAGTATTGATCGGATCCCAGTCCAGTCTTCAAGTCCAAGCCTTGCACAAAGGCATGCTATTTGGGAAGAAAACCATGATGCGCTTGGCTTTGCTGCTGCTGCAACACCGCCAACAAACACAGACCACAAGATCATTCTACAGATCTGCAAGTGCATCTCCGAGCCAGAACCATGATCCATTTCCTCTGTTATCACCACACGGATCTTGCTAAATTTTCTAGCCATGACGTATGTATTGAAATTGACACCACGAGTATAATTATCAAGAATGATCATGATAGTGCTTGCACATAGTTGAACAAGTTTGCTGGACGGATTTTTCTCTGCAAGATTCAGCAGCATCGCCTGATTGATCAAAAGCTCGTCGCTCTGCTGAATGGTGCTTGACTTGCTACTTGCTGACTCGCACTCTGGTGTGAGCCGCAGGAGTTCTCGGAGGTTCGAGACAAGACAATCGATCTTGGGTCCAAGAAGCTGGAGATCTAAAGGTGAGGATCTAAGTTCCATTTCTTCTAAACCCATGGGTTGCTGCCCCCATGTTTCGTTTGAGAATCGAAGAGCAGTGTATTCAGACAAGGGAAAGATTAGGTCAGTTCCCATTGCGTTCGCATATGTTAAATCTGTCCTACACAGCAACTTCAGCTAGTGTTAACCCCCGATCACAAGAGAGTCTCCTTACAAAGAATCTGGCGTACAATAATGGGGCTGATGCCATGCTTTAGACCGCCCCCTTTTACCTCGAGTAGTTTCTTCAAGCCGTATATATGGATATGGGCTGTGTGTAGTTGCTCTATTGATTCCTTCAGCGAAAAGACGACCGTCAGCAGAACTCGCGTCTCGTACTTGGCACCTTTTCTTACCGCATAATAGGACTGATAACTCGCAATACATGCTACAGCCCCAATCATGCCTTCTACAACCGCCGTCTTCACAACGCTGAGCCTATCGTTCACGATGGTCATCGCTCCTGTCTTGAGACGGATTGCCTCTACTTCATCGATCTGGCGTTGTTCGGCTGAGTGGTCTCCAGCGAAGTGCGCGAGAGTTATGTGAAGCAGGGCTTCATCGCGGACACAGTACTCAAGCCATGCGTGTCGGAGTTTACCCAGAATCTGAGACGAGCTGACGATTTGATTTGCTACAACACACGCACTGGATTAGTGGAGAGCTTTCAAGGTTTATCAACACAGGTGTCAGGACTCTGGTGACAACCAGTCATTCGTGCTACCGAGAAGAGTGCTCAGACGACCCTCTCGATTGCAACATTGGCTTTACTACAGGATCGGGCTACTTCAAGAGCCACTTCTGAGTTCAACCGCAAGAAAGGGCCCTCTTAGATTGATCACTGTTCTCCTAGGTATTACACGTCCAACATCATCATCAGAATTGTTGCCCTGGCACTAAACATGTGCTGCTTCAAAGATCAGATTGATAGGGGAAAATCAGTCTTACCATAAAACAGAAGGACTTGCTGACGACTATGGGGTATTTCAGGCAGTGAATTAAATGGATCTAGAACACCCCATCTGACACTAAGGGGCACAGCTTCGAATGCCCTCTGTTCGAGTAGGCTATTGAATGTCGTCGCCTTTTCAATACCGGAGATGTTTTCGGCCATATAGTGTTGCATTTGTTGGCCCTCCGTAGGGTTCGTTTGTGGAGCTATGTTGACAGTTCTCATAGGCTGTAGAGAGTTTGTCGATTCCTGGACAATCGAATGGGTGGTTTTAATGTTTTCGTCTTTCGCAGTTTTGTCCTTTCGAAGTCTTGTCTTAGTTTCTCTGAGTCCCTGTGGACCTAGATTGAAGCGATGCTTCTGTGGTAAAGGCTGCGACACAAAGGCTCCAGGTTGAAGTCCCTTGACAGATGGGGCAATGGTTAAATTCAGATTCTGACGACCTTCTGGTTTGCGTTGCACATTTCGCCGGACATGTGCCCGAACCGTGGTCAAAGTACTTCTCGGAACTTTCCCCGAAGATTCGTCAACCTCGACGAAGTGGTACTTGAATGCTTCATCTGTTGTACAGCTAGCGGCTGTCCCAGCTTCATTATCCAGACTCGGTACATCAGAGTTGCCATGACGACCGAAAAGGACAACTTCATCTACGTCTGATAAATATGGCCTTGCACTCAAAATTGCAGGCTTTTTCTTACCAGTGTTTCTCCCGAATATTCTGTTGCTCGGGTCCTGGAGCCTTTTGCACGACGCCTTGTGCGAGTTCATAGGCAATGACATAAGTAACTACCACACTTCAACCCTGCTTTCATTCTCAATGCTCTACAATGCTCCCGAGAGGAAAATAATGTGTCGCGGGATAGAATCTGCGCCCGGTGAGTTGGCTGCTACTCTGTCGAAATGATTGGCTCTTTGGCTCAGGGGGCTGTACGAGTATGCGTCTGGTCTAGATAACCTACAAGTCCGAACCCTGCTCGAGTACTCCGTACTGTACAACTGAGAAAGCGAAATGGCTTTCATAGCGAACATGACTTGTTTCGGGCAAACCTCGGGGCATTATTTTGTAGTCGGGGGGGGGGGGGGGGGGACGTATAAAAAACAAATGCCCTTATTAACAGATATCGTATTATGGCCTTGTTATTTGAATATCAACCAAAACACTAACACTCACTAAGTTTATTTAACCAA
>MU251463.1:0-40028 GCA_019669835.1 Amylocarpus encephaloides | reverse complement strand
CCGTCCCCCCCCCCCCCCCCCCCCCCCCCCCCCCCCCCCCCCCCCGCCCCCCCCCCCCCCCCCCCCCCCCCCGCCGCCCCCGCCCCGCCCCCCCCCCCCCCCACGTATACAAATCAAATGCCCTTATTCACAGATATCGTCTTCTGGCCTTGTTAGTTGAATATCAACCAACTCTCTATCACTCTCTACTTTTATTTCTCCTATAGGAGTCTCGCCGTAACCTAGGATTGTAGCTAAAGGGTCGAGGGCTAATAGAGCTTGTACTAGTGTAGCCAGGGGAAGGTCCAGCACATTCTCTTTTTGAACCTGTCGATCTTCGAGAAGGGCGCTCGGGAAACGACAACCGGAGTTGTATCACGAGAGTTCAAGTGGTTCAGATAGGCTGGGAGATGGTCTGCTAGGAAGCTGCATCCGGTGCTAGCATGAGACGATAGACGATGAGTTGTTTGTTGTTGTGGAAGGGTTCTGACGTGGATACATTGCCGTCAGGACCTTCGAAGGTGTATTGCTCGTCGAATTTGATCATCGGGAAGTCCCGAGGTTGTGAGTGCAGTCGCTAACTGACTCGAAATACGGCTTTCTCTTTGACAAGGAGGTCTTTGCGAAGATTGAGCCATGCCTCCTTATTAACAACCTAGGATTATAGGACAATGGTAATTTTGATTCATGAGATTGGTCTAATATACCTTCCAGGCACTTTGAGTAGTTCGAGGTTGTCTACTTTTGATGGCGAAGAATTTGTTGTTGATGAGCTTTGCTCTTATTATTTGTCAAAGTTGAGAGCTTCGAGATCAAGATGAAAGCTCTTATATCGACAGCTCAAGCCACTGTCACAATCTGACATGGAACAATGATAAGTCCGTCCGACTGACTCTAACAAGAAAATGCACGTTTCAATTAAAGAAATTTCAAATCAAACGCGCCCCAATCTCGATATCGTGGGATTTCGTGTTGCTTTGATCGCGAACTCACGTGCGAGGGTTTTTGAAACCGGCACCCATTTAATGCAGCAGCTCATTGGTGACCAACAAAGCCATTGAGGAAATTCCTGAAATCTTACCTATGAGGATTCCCTTCTCTATTTTGGCCAACGATTGAGAAGTCGGTTTTGAGTCATACTTACCAAGCATTTCATTTTGTGGAGTTGGGTTTATGTATGCTCCCTATTGGAAATTACTATCATTCTGCAGAAGGTTCCTCCGAAGTTGCTTTGGCCACCTTATACCGCTTTTATTTTGGCACACCTCTCTGTCGTTTCTTGTCTCTATCTTTACCTCACGCTTCTTTACAATGATTGAACATGCCCACGTGAAGGTGATGGGCAGTGTTGGAGTAAAGATTGACTTCAAACCTTGCTCTCTCATGACAATGTTCAAGTCATATTGGAGGAGCTATTTGCATCCAAAAGGGCGAGCATGCATATGTGTTTGAAAATTCTTCTGAGTTTGGTAATAAACGTTCCCCTTTCTATCTTTAGTCTTGGAAGTCCCTGAAACCTTTTGGGTGTAACGCCCGTCAAATCTCAATTCCACCTGCAGCACAGGCCAGGTAAGCTTTGATGAAGCAGATCAATACTTTCCATACCTTCAAAACGCTTGCTATTGTAATCAAACTCTATAGCTAGCTCATCCCCGGAAATTTTTCATGCAACTTGCCCCTCTTGCCCCTCATTTCCCTCTCTTCCCTCTCTTACTCTCTTCTTCCCATTACCTCACAAACAACTTCTTACTTCGACAACGAGTCTGGAGTGACAATGCCCGAGTCTCTATCTGTATGCGTTGCTGGACGCCACACTGGAGCATCTCCCCATCGATCAGAGGTAAGACCTGCACTACCCGGGTGTTTGTATCCAGCCTCTAATTGCCGCTCGTAGCTGACGTTCCGTAGCCTTTCACCCTCAGCAGGGGTCAAAGCTAAATATATTTCCGGTCCAACCATGTGAAGGAACAACGCAAGCCAGAAGGCCATGCCAAAGGAGAGTGAGAGAGCGGCTTCGATGTTCTCCGGGCCAGGTCCATTCATGTCTGCTTTGGCGTTCACTTGGGCGGTTGGGTCGGTACATTGGGGGTATAGCATCTTCGTATAAGGTCCAAAGCCATACATAGCGTACCCAAATTCAACCTGATCGCAAGGTTGCGATTGATAGTAGTTGCCGAGGGTAGTGATGATTGGACTCGCAGCCTTAAGGATGATACGAAGAGTGATAATGGTGCCAAGGTAGAACATGCCTCTCAACATCCAAGCACGGTGCTGATCGATTTGCAATCGTTTGATGTTGTAGTATGCCATGCACACAGAACCTATCGTCACTAGAGCGAGTACTCCAACTCCCAGCTGTATCTCGAGTCCACCGCCGAATGCGTGACGTCCAACCATCAATGCACCGACGTTTGTGAGGAAGACGAGGAGTATGACAATATATCCATTGATGCGATGGAACATCAGGAACTTGTGACGGACGATTGGAAGAAACTGCCAGACCATCAAGAAGCCAAGAGGAATACAGGTCGCCAGATGAAGCGTGATTCCTATTCGTCTGAAGCCTTGCTGATACCAGAACCACTCCCCAGGAACCGTTTGATTCTTGAAGCTGGTCTTCGCATTCCCGCTAACGTTCAGGAACATGGCTCGGGCAAACACAAAGCCCAGCATTGCTCCGCCGAAGATGATGACTAGGTTTTATTAGCAAGTGGGTCTCTAAGTACGATTTGGAACTCTTACAGAGTGGGAAGTTGTATCCCTTCTGGAACCCAAGAGGTCGGTATATCTTTCTCATGGTGGCCACGAACTTGTTTGGGGCCTTAGTCGACCCACTAGGAATCTTCTCCCTGGTCTCTGTTGTTGTCGACGGCATCTTGATTGTGTCTTTTTCAGAAAGCCCAAGGATCAAAATATCATTCAGAGAGTGGTTGCAGGCGGAAAGTCAGGTCTGAAAACCTCGCTGTGGTTGTTGTCTTTGCTATTTCTGCTTCATTTTTGGCATTTTTGACCACATCTTATATCCTCAAACCTCGTACCCATGTTGACAAGATCTCACAACGGACTCAAAGAAACATCCGCATCTTTGGAAATTATTCACACTCCGCATGCGGGGCATGCGGAGGATGCAGGAGATGCAGAAGTTGCTGATCTCGGGTTGTACAATCCATCCGAGTTTCTTTCTCGGTCAATCTTTATGCCTTGTCCGACCCATCCCAGTTTTCCTTCTCGGTCTTATCGTTATGCCTTTCCCGACCCATCATCAGCAGCAGGTGAAAAGTTTCTAGCTTTCATCATGGATGAAAAGTCCGTTCCCTCCTTATTTGATTCTAAGTGGCCAAGCGACAGCCGGTGGTACAGTAGCATGGTTTCTTACCTTCCGAGACACAACCTGAGGATGTTTCAACCTAGTGAGATGCAGCCGAACATACGGCCGAAGTCTTCTCGCGATCGGCATGTTTCGCTTATGTTGGAATTATCATGAGTTATGAGAATACTAGCAGGCTCGTTTGTTGAAGTACGTCCGTACAAGAACCTGTTGCCACTATACTCTTTTAGTAAGGTGCTTAATTTCGGGTGGCTTACGGCTTAGGGCGTTTTTTCAGCCAGCCGATTTTGCTGGCTCGATCCCCGACGCCGCTTGCATACTCGCATAAAAACAATTCCAATGGGAGCATATATACTAGCTAAGGTATGAGAGGTAGGAGGGGTGCCGTTAAAAGAGAATTTAAAGTTGCCCGAAGGCGGAACGTATTTGTACTGTTCTGCTATTTGTACCCGTATTCTAATACGGCTACTACGGTAGCTTATAGTAACCTTACGCTAGTAACAAAAGCACTAGGGTTGTCATCCCCCCCCCCTAATTAAATGTAACTGGCCAGGCTGGCACAGACAGAATATGATAGCAAGTTGGCACGTGCAGAGAGCAGTTACATTTAATTAGGGGGGGAGCACTGAGGTAGGATTATGGGTCTACCCGAACATTGATCTACACATGCATCATTACCCCGACCTCAACTTTAAAGTACCCATGATTGTCAATTTCATCATCGCAATAAAGCTATCAATCGTGTATTATCTGGATTTTTTTATTTTGACCCATACACTATCTCATAAGCTGATGAAGCATAGTGCAATGAAAGTATTCTCCTTTCGTCATTGCAATGGGCGAGTGACACACTCCCTGACGTCAGACAAACCTTCCACCAATAAAACTTCCCTTATTATCAGATTCGGCACTTAAGTGCCGAGGAGCTAGAGGGATCTATCTTCATCAGGATTTCTTGGCCCTCATGCAGCTAGGCGAAGTGTCCGAAGCCTAGCGGATCTTTTATTTGGAGCGATACCTCTTAGCCCTACCGCATATTCCCTTTTAGAGTTGCGGCATATGATCTAGAGAATATGTAATGGCAACGTGACGGAGATCTTGCATGGGTGGCTAGTATGTTGGAGGGGATTCGAGAAAATTCCTCCGCTTCGTCTATTCTTCGTGAGATTCGGTTAGGATGCCAATTGTATTGTTTTCGAGGACAGTAGTATATTGAAGCACATGTCGGGAATCCTCGATGGGAAGATTCAAGTTGTTTCCCCGGCTTTCGTGCGTATCTTCGAAGTCCTCTTACAAACATGATGGGGGATGGAGAGAGACTTGCATGAACTTGGTTCAACAACCGCTGCCGCATCTGGCATCATATCTTGAACTCGAATTCCTTTCACTCATCAACGCATCGAACACGCATCCGTATGAAGGACGGTCAGCGAGAAAGGTAAATATCCTTGCCGTTGTTCAGGTCAAACTTTAGATGGCTATCCTGGGCATTTTGAAGACGACGCACACAGTAAAGTCACACGAGCGCTGTGATTACTTCAACCTCCCTGCAACTTCTAGGTATTCCCGAGAACAAGTCTCTTTCTCTTTCAACACTCTATCCTCGAGTTTCTTCCCCGTTCCCCCATATCAGTCAAAATGGCGTGCGATTCTTTTCCCCTTTTTGTTTTCGAGGGAGTCCAACAATAAAATCACTCTATACTCCAAAGTGTAATATCGAGATATTTACAGTATTTTTCCTTCATATCGGGATGGCATCGTGTCTCGCAGCGAAAGGCGACCTTGTAACTTCGAGAGCTTCTTATTGGACTTGTAGTACCTGGATTCTAAGACTATTTAAAGAGACGGATTTAGAGAAGAACTCCATGAGGTTATGCTCTGGATATTTATATCAACCATCCCATGGCCACGCCTATCACACAATCGGAGCATGCGGAAACCTTATTCAAAAACAACTTTATTCTCTCGATATTGTAATGTCATTTCAGTATAGGGCGACTTTTAAATCTAATTTCATACTATATCATCCTTATTCCTCCAGACCATCAACCCGCTTCTTTAGATCCTCATCAAAAGCAATAGACGTAGACTTCAAACTCCTTCTCACCAACCAATCCTGTTTCGGTCCCACTAAGCTAGACTCTTGACTTCCGAGACCTCAACGGACTAGTACAAGGACTCTATTTGGATCTGTGGAATCATGATCCAGGAGGGTGTAATCAAACAAACACTATAGGTTAACAGTTACAGAAGCAAATATTGACATGGAAACAGGCCCAGACAATAGAGCAAAGCAGGTCTTAACGCTTGCCGATACAAAACCAGCAACAAGTCAAACCAAGCATAAATGAAATATCGCAGGGAATTGAGATGGCTCTTCTTTCCTTTACCTCCCTTGCCACATAGCATATGGATCTTTCCACTGCTTTGAGGTTCTGAATTGAGGGTCGATTGAAGTCGGGCATTGGGTATGCGCAAACATCGCTTGGGGCTCCCTCTTGTTTCTGGCGATGTTGCTGTGCTGAAGGCGAGTGTTTTCGGCGTGAGTGGTGAGAAAATTCAAAATTGAATCCATGAGAAAAAAAGTGGCGCCGCAGCAATTTCGTACTCAGATTCCATGCTCCTACGAAAGGCATGTCTTCGAAAGTCAACGACACTTCGAACCCTTTTCCAAAAATACAAGTGCTCCACAATAAGATACAACTAAATGGACTGGACTAAGGATGAGTAATTGATAAGAAGCAGGTGTTCCATCCATCTATCATACCGATGCAATATTTTAGCTAACTTTATGTTTGGATATATACCTATGTATACAGAGCACCTGTTCGTCACTATTTATAGACGAAAATCACCGAAATTTACCCTTTTCAACCTAAGATCGCTAACGAGGCTTAAATCGTCAAAACCCGAGGAACTGTTAAGGGACTCTAATAACCATAGGTACCTACATATATACAGAATTAATTACGCAAATAATATTATAGTTATTTACCTACTAGCCAAGCCGAATCAGGTGGTTAGACACACCCCGGACTCAATATCCATGGATCCGCAATACCACGATCCGTTTGAATCACGGATGCTTATTATATAATTATTATAGATAACTGATCTTAGATCTCAGATCCGTGCATCAAATTATAGACTAGCCATCAAGGCAAACCGCCATGATTCCACAACTGAAAATCGCGGTACATGTTCCACGATAGCCGCAGAGGCGCAATTTCAGAACACTGGAGTCTTCTACGGTTGGATTTGTGGATTACCAGACATACGCTATAATACGACTATTATGAAGAGAATCTCAGCCAATGGCTTTGACAGTACCTACATGTTATCAGTACAATTCCCTTGTCGTTTTGCGGTGAGCTAGTGCTAGAGAAATACAGTACTCCAACCATCTTACACGAAGACTTCGGCCGTTGCAAAGGAGCGGGTTCTTCCTGACCTTATATTTTGTGTCGCATCAGGATTCATACGCTATGAACAAGTCAAGACTCTACTCCGTTAGATTTTCAGTGCAGGGATCAACTCTTAGGGGTTTATTGGACTCCAAGACACCTGCACCTTCACTTCAAGACCCAACAGAGGTTGTGTATTGCGGTAGCATTGTTCTTCAAAAATCAGCCGATGATCATGGATCTCTATCAACTCACTACTGACACAATATTTATCCGCTTGCCTTATAGTATTATTGATGTGAGGAGCATAATAAGGCGCATTCTTCTCCATACCACCTGCAGTCAGTCATACGGGATCGATTTAATTCGGCTACGAAACTTCACCACAGGACTCAGGCAGCTGTGCCTTTTAGCATTCGTTAAAAATGTGGATGGAAGTGTTCTTTGAAATGGGCATAGTTCGTGAGTGCTACGATATCTCGAAAGCGAAACCTCTTTTGATAAACTAGGGGGTGAACCTCACTCTATTGCACCCATAAGGAAGCATTTCCCTGAATGACCGAGAACAAGTCATATATTGTCGGAATCCTGCAGAGGTTCTGCCTTCATAAATCTACCATTGCTGCGTGCAGTAATGGTGGCCCAAGAGGATGAACCACTTGCTTCTCTTACAATGGAAATTCTTCATATCACCTTTAATTATCGTTGTGAAAACGTGATCTCGCTAATATCTTGCTTAAAATGTCGCAGATCGTTCTCGCTCCCTTTCGCTTGCTTACTGCAATTCTCACCTTCATCGACATCTTGGAGAAATGTCCTATCATCCAACTCCGTTCATCATCTTCATTTGATCAGTACCCTTTGATCATATACACTCATCATTCAAACAGGGATCGCCTCAAACAATCGCTCTTTTTCAAGAATGATTTTACCTTGGCTCAATTAGAATTGACAAGAGCTTCCCTCACCTCCCAATCTTGCCGTTCGTACCGCGTCCGTTCCCCCAACTTCCCGTTCAGCCATTTTGATTCCACCTTTCGTTCCAACTGCCTCATTACTTCCTCGCTTGGTCCGGCTCTTCTTTTCAGGCAACCACATCAACAAAGCTAAACGACCGCACAATATCAAGTCTCTTTTTTTTACAGCTTCCACTGGTCTCATCCATTGGTCACATACATCATCGTAGCAACATACACCATCACAAACAATTATTTCTTTCTCAACCTTAATCTCACCTTCAAACCTACACATCAATATCAACATGTCTCCTCGCAAGCGCAAAGATGAAGGCAAAGAAGAGTATAGATCGGCGGCACTTAAGAAGAGAACAGCCACTTCAAAAGCTTCGAAGGTCAAAGGCAAGGAACCGAAACCGCCAGGAGTAAAGCATAAAGGTCAGGGCAAATCGCGTAAGTCTATTCTTTTACATTTGTTAAAAAAGTTAGGACCCAAAGAACCAGCTCTACTCTTTTTATCATACTCAACACTACTATATTTCCGAAATTGCTATTATATATTGAGGAAACCACCACGACTGACCTCCATCTTGTAGAGCAATCAAAGTCTCGAGTCAAATCCGCTTCTTCCACGAACAAGCAAGTAATTGACATTACCAACACCGAAGGCGAAGCTGAGGGTGGTTTCCAAACGACCATCGCCAGGCAAATGCTTGGTCCCTCTAGGCCAAACGTTGTAAAAAAAAGGCTCTGTCCTCCTGGTACCAATTTTCCCCGATTTAATTTAGATGCCAGTGTTTTTATCAACCTTGGATCATCGCCAAAACTCCGCCATCACCACTATCGTCTGCACTCTGATGTGTTGCAACAGTCATCGCCATGGTTTCGAAAATCGCTCAACGAATGCGTCCCTGAGCTTGATGATGGGCTAGCCGTTTCTATGGTCAAGAAGGAGAAGATCAGTCACATATACGAATTGGAGTTTAATCAGAGCCAAAGTTTCTGGAAATTGGTTAAATCTGTATGTTGTGTCCAATTTTTCCAGGTTGCTGCTGGACGAAGACTTACTCACATATTTTAGCCTCTCACAGAGATCAGGCCTCCTCCAGTTCGGTCTAAGACAACCGGCTCATTCTCGCAACAAAATTTGCCTCGACCGCAAGCAGATCCAGTTGTCTATGCAAGCCCCTCCAATCTCGACGGGAATGAGTCGGAACCTCAGGGCCATGTCGGCAGATACAGCGACACTCAAGAAGAAGAGGGAGTTCGGGTTGTAGACGGAATCGACAGCGACAAATTAATGGCATTTCAAACATTGACCGAGTACCAAATTGTCTCTAGCATTGAGACAGAAAGCAAGAAAACCAAAACAATTCCTGATGGTGAAAATACCTTCAAGGACGAGGCCGAAAAGCATCCAAAGATAGTTGATGGGGCACTTGAGGCTGAGATATCTCACGTCACTAGTGCCGCAGGCGTCACAATCAATGATGAATCTTTCGATGTAAAGCTCTCAGACTCTAAACACAAACGAGCCTCGAGCACCTCTAGTAGCATTGAACCGGCTTTCAAAGCGCGAGACCCAGAGTCGAATTTCGAAGTTATTGGCGCTAGACAGTATTCCGATAATGCAGATCCAGATTATCAGGGACAGTTACCGCATCCAGACAACGCACTTCCAGACACTGTCATGTTGGATATGGAGATGCTAGACTACAATTCCGCACACGATGGACTTACTGAAACCCACCCCTCAGTTGTCAATTGGGCATGCAACGAGCGAGCTATGGAGCCACGATGTGGTCGTAACGTGCCAGGCAAAGAACACCCCTTCGCTAAATCCTTGAATGAGCAATTTCCTGGACATGCTGCTGATTGTAAAGACCTGACTTTTGACGATACTGAAGCACTACTTAACCCTTCCTTCAGCCACACAGAGCCGATGAAACCCGAGTACGAGAAGGAATTGGAAGATGGTCTTGAACAAGTCGAGGGCTCAATTTCTGAGTCCCCTTTGAGTGAACCTCCAACCGAGGTTTTGTCTATGACCAAACTTATGGATCTTGGTACACCGAACATTGATGATGAAGTCAGCCTAGAAATCATTGGTGAGAAGAGCAGTATTGCTGTGTCAGCTGATGGGAAAGATCTATCAGAGCTCAAAGGAAAGATTTTGAAGAAACCCTTGGCTCCAGCACTTACCCCAACATCAGGTATGCATGGTTTCGAGTCGAAAAACACTGGCAAAGAGAAGGACCAAGGTGGATTTATTGTGGACAACGAAGAAGATACCAAAGAACCCGTACTGGAAGCAAAAATTCCTGGGCAACTAGTCGTTGCACCAGAGTGTGTCATCGAAGCTTATGACAACCTCTTTCGAGCATATTACAATCAGCCTCTCAATATCGACAAAATCATGTTCGGCGAGGCCATTGATCAGATGGAGAGCCTCCTGGTCCTCGCAGATGTGTACGGGCTTCCCGAGGAAACGAGCGCTCGTGCACAGATGGCACAGGTGCTTACCAGTTTCGAGGGTGTCTGGCGAGAAATTTCCGAGGATCCCGCACGTTGGCTGAAGGTTGCTGTTGCTCTCCGTTGCGAGGCTATCTTCAAAGAGGCCATTATCCATATTGTCGGCTCACACCCGAAACAACATCCATTCATTATCAACGACATCAAAACCGCAGAAGCCGTGCATGAGCTCATCCGTGCTAAGATAAACGAACTCGATGTCAAGAGAGCCTCTGCCGATCTTGCGCTACTGGAGGTCAAGTGCAGCATAGTGGATATGAGAACTGCAGCCAGGAACAGCTTCACGTATGAGATTTACAGAACGTGGCATGATCACAACCACTGCACAATGATCCAAGCACTCTACGCACGACGATCAAGCCGCAATGCTGATCTAATCCGATACCGTCAATTGGCAGCTGGTGGCGACGCTTATCTCTCGATTGAGAAAGTGGTTGGGGACTACAAAGAGGACTTCCCCAACATCGGTGTGGAGCTGGATGAAGAGGATGAAGACGAAGTCGTCACAGCTCTATTGGGAATGAAGCGTGCTGCAGAGATTATCTGTTCCCCTCTAGTGGTCAGCGAATTGCAGCTCGCTGAATCCGACCGGCTGGATATCAATTATTTGACATGCACGACTATCTACGATCACGAGCTCCCATGGAACGCATGACAGACAAGCCTGGGGGATCGGTTGAACTAGAGACGTGCGTCAGGAGGAGCTGACCGGGTGCTGAAAGGGGAGGAGAGGTGGGCAGGAGCTGTATGAGTATTCCTTTCTTTGGTGGCATATGCAGGAAGGGAACACATGAACATGAACGAGCAGATCAGTAAGGACAGCACGTCGAAAACGGGTGCGTGCCGACATGGCAGCACATCAACATGGCAGGGAAATTCAGAAGCATGGCATTCGCATCAACATGTACAGTACATAGGTGAATTTCGGCACCTCAATAGCAAGAAAATCAAGAAATCAGAAAACTGCCGTTCACTTTAACCGCTCTTTTAATGGCAACGCAAGGAATACTTGACTGCTTAAGGAGGGTAGGCGATTTGTCTAGTGACTCTAGTCCCTTCTCTTCTTACCTTAAACTTCCCAATTTTCTCTAGAGTGGGAAGAAGAGTCAATACGTTGCTGATAGCTAAGAAGACTCCTGTCAAGAATCGCTAGACCTAGCGTAAAGGCTCCCAACACATATTGTGGGTTGTTAATCCTGGACGTATTTCTGAACATCTAAACTACGTAAGAGGAGTTGTGATGAGTAAATGAGAATATTGTCTCATATCGCAAGGCTATTTTTCGTCTCCTCTCTTAAATGTTAGAGGTGTCCAAAAAGAATATAAGCATGTAGACATATTAACGGTGGTTAGTAGAGACTTCTGCCACACCGAATATTGCGAGCTTTAGGTGGCTGATCTTGAAGAGACTCTCAATATTGGGCTTCTTTGTTTCTCCGGTTTCTCCCATGCCCAACGACCTCCATTCCACATGGATTATGTCAAAGGCTACTCAACATATTATTCCTAATCAAGACCGCCCATAACTCCGTACTTGATGCAATATGTCCCCAAGCGCCTTGCTAAGCTACAATCATTGTCTCTGTAAAAAGCATTCTTCTATTAAGAATTTTTAAGACTCGGTCCAAACAAATCTTCTCCCTCCTTGGCAGACTGTTCTCTTTCCAGCTTCCTTTTCTTGATGATTTTCTCATCAACCTTGCCGTCACCCTCTCGCTTCACCCGTTGCAACGCAACCAAATCGATCTTCTCTGGATTGCGGCACTTCTTCAACTTCTTAGATAATGCGCCAGCCGCCTTTCTCTCCTCAGGTGGCGCTTGCACTGTAGGTTCGATAGCCTGAAGCATACATGCGCACTCTGCAAGTGTCGCGAGAATCTTGTGGCCCGCTAGGTCATCAAGGAAAATTTTCGAGGCGATATACCAGTGGGTAAGCTCTTGATCAGCAATCAGGAGAGTGGCCATCATGATCTGACTGGGAGTATAATGAAAGTACACGTCTGTTAATAGTGCACTCGTCTTGAGATATTCCCTTGCCTTGCCATGCGCTGTCTTCACACGACGACCCATGTTTTGTGGTCTCTCGCCAACATCTGTGTTGTATGGGATGACTCCGCTTGCAATTCCATTCATTTCCATTACTGCGCCCTCGAGCGCGCGAAATGGATGCCGTACATCGAAGGTAAATCGCAGGCCTTGGGTGAGAAGGAATTCGCTCGCAAGAACATCTTCCGGTCTCGTTTTGTCAATAGCCTCGGCGAATTTTGTAAGCTTACAGTAGTGGTTCTCGGTCTTGGTTGCGAAGTAGAGAGCAGTTCGGAGGATGGTGGCGGGGTCGTAGGTCATGAGAGAATTCGTAATGTAGAAGCGCTTTATGTATTGAACTGCGGTTGTCTGTATTCAAGAAGCATCAGCACTGCATATCGTAAGGTTGCATGTAGGAGTATTAACCTTCACTTGTGTAGGAAATAACAAGTGATCCCCAAGTTGTAGTGTCTGCCGGCAATAGAATGTCACAAGGCGAAGCTCCTCTTCCACCGTCAAGCAGTCGATTTCCCTTTCTGGCATCGCGCTCACTCCTCGACTTGGATTCTCCAGATCCGCATCGCTGGCATCTGCAGAGGATAAAGCTTCATGAGCTCTTCGAACAGCTTCTCGAACGCGATCTGCAGCTAGCCGGTTGGTAGTTGTACGGACGGCATTAAGAGAATCTCGTGTAAACGACCAAAGGCGAAATTGAGTCGAGGTACGATACCGATCATCTTCAGTGATAATGTTTGAGGACGTCATCGCGAAATCATGGCGTGTCGAGCTTTGTGTTAATATTGAGATGCGACGAGTAAGGTTTACCTTCCAAGCTGCATTGCGACGGCCGAGAATTAACCGAGACTTTGACTAGCGCGGCATCCTTTTCGCTTAATTTTCCTAGTACGGAGTATTGACCTACAACTCCTCACACACTCATCTTTCATCTTACACTGAATCTCGACAAACACTCACTGAATTATTGATCCAGTTAGGCCCATTGAGCTACTGCTGTGGTCACACCTTTGAGGGCGATGCTAGGTGTCATCATCGCCCCTTTATTTCTGGTTATCACTAGAATATCATGGGCAATCAAACAGCGATTATGACACTAATTCGGTATCCGTTGTTCTTGTTGAATGTCATATACGAGAGGTCTCAATGAGCAGAACTTACCCCCTGCTAAAGAGAACCAATTGAATAGGAACACCTAGAGACTAGTCACGTAATAATCCATAACCGCGCTAGACTTAAACTTTTCCAACCAACACACAGCCTCTTCTTTGTAGAGGAGCGGCCTTCAGGTAGCCTTGGAAGCGGCAAAGCTCAGAAAAGCACAGCAATGTATGAAGCCATCATCAGGCCAGTTGGGGCCATTAGACATGGATGCAGGTTATACCACAAGTTGCAATGCTTACTATGAACCAACACCAATGTTCACTCCTAGTGCGTCTTGCAATATTCCAACTGGAAGATTTTTCCTGTTGGCTAAAATTTCACATTCTTGCGATCTTTATTCGTCCTCTCGTTCATACACAGTTCGACCTTCAAGAGTACTATCTCACCTGATGGAGAAAGATAGTAGTGTGAGAACGGATTACATGTGGTTTTCATTCGTCGCTTCCTATTATTTCGTCCTTGACCAGTCAGCTTTCAATAAGAGGCGGTAACCAAGGCTGTAGACCGCGGCTGTGCATGCGTCTGCGCCACGAACCAGGCGGGGTTTGTGGGGGGCTAAAGAAGAATACGTGTTCTGGGGAATCGCCACTATTTGTGAGTTGCTATCTCCCTTACCAGCCACAATTTCACTGCTCTCTGCAAAGGATGCTAATGCTGCGGATTCAATGTTGTTCCTTTGACGTCAGGAAGCCACTCAATAGACCGGGACGGGGCTCATGAAGTTGGTAAGACAATAAACATCTATAAGAAGGAAGGCAGAGCCGTTCACTTAAGGAGCCATCTCATTTTGGTATCTCTTAACAACATCTTCTCATTTCAGATTTTATTTCCTAGAGTCTTTGATTTTTTCCCTACTTCTACGATATCAACGCCAGTTTCAGCTCTTTCTACCATCACCTATATTTCTATAATTTTTCGGAATCATCGTCAAAACAACTTTCAAAATGCAATTCACAACTTCCGCCGCTTTTGCCCTCACATCTCTCCTCGCCCTTGCCACTGCTTCCCCTCTCGAAACTCGTGGAGTCTGGCCCGGTGTACGAGGCGATTATGACCACCCCAACATCATGTCGCTCCAAATCAAGAATTCAACCGGCTCATGGTACTTGAACGTCAAACTCAACGAGCTCACTTACTGCTTCCCACCCGGCTCTGGTGGTGCTAAGATCTGCGGCGCAAACGAAATTATCCCCCAGAAGACTATGCTCTTTGGAAAAGTCAAGGAGGAGGAGGTCGAGTGCCGAGCCTACGGAGATCTCGATGGCTTCCAACCAGCGTCTAAGCCATTCGGCGTGGCCGCCCCAGCTCAAATTACAACACCAACCGACGAAGAGCTTGTCGGCAGTATCTTGTGCTATGTCAAGGGAAAGCATTTTGGCTGAGGAGCTCTTGTATACTGGATCGGGTTATTGGAACTCATAGATAGGAGGAACAACTATCATGAGCATTTAGAGATGAAGCATTTTGGAATAAGTATTAAACGAACCATTGCATAGCGTTATGGAATTTTATAGAATTTGGGCATGGTCACTTTAGAGGCTTGATAATTTTGTCATTTTGAGGACCTTGGGTCTTTGGACACTCATTTAGATCAAGACCCATAGTTGTTATCTTAAAATATCATGTTTACCCGACATGTATATACACAGTTAGTTCGATGGCCATAGTGCGAGGACCCCGTTAAGATTGAAGAGTATGCACCAAAGATGCAGCTGGACGCCTAAGCATCCATCGAGAGATTCTCCGAGGTGTGGCAACCCGCCGTGGTCTGAGAAGAGGTACAGTACATAGGAATATAGCATCCTCCCGATACATGAATGCGGAGACTATTTAGCCATTCTGCCACTCACCCGTAAGGATTTAGTCCGTCGCATAATGGCATTGAACTGTGGTCCTGAAGTCCTATTCATTCCTTTGCATCACTTCCCACGAAGGTCCTCCTAGTCTCGATACCCGGCATCCTCACGAGCTACTTCTATCATCATAGCCTCCATCCAAACACTCTCTCTAAGCCCGTCTAATAGAAAAAAGACGCTTTAAATTTCACCCTATGATCGAAGCCTGAACGAGAAGTGTCGAATTTAAAGGTATGTTCTATCTTTCGTTGCGAAGGGAAAATTTAGGATCTCACGAAGTAGCGTGCATTAACTACTATTATCTCTGGACAACATTAAGTATTGCTTGGGTTTTATCAAATAATGGAGAATCGTCCGACAAAAGGAGTTCCTCTTCTCCAAAGGAAGATAGACTCACTAGCGTCATACGCCTATTCTAACAATAGCTAAACATTCACCAACCCATGAAAGATGTTCAGCCTTCTTCCTTGTCCTTGTTTGTACTTTTTTTCACTGCTCACGCTACCCCGCTTCTCTATATCCGCTCTTGCATCAAAAGTCTTACCTAATCAGGCTAGTTAACTTCACCTTATCTTGTGCATTATCATCTCAGCTACTACACTACAAACGCTGGCTTCCCCTCACCAAATATTCCCAAAACAAGCGTTATCCAACGCGACGAGCAAGATGGCTTTGCAACACTTCACCGAGCCCACCACGTACTATTGGCAAGAAATAGTCGAACAAGACTCATCGATGCCCCCTTGGTAAGATAACCAAACGCTGTCCTGGTCTCAAAGGTCGGGTCGCTAACACGCCGCAGGCAGTATAGCTACCCAGCCCTCCTTCCAGACAACAGAGTCCTATACCTCCCCATCCGGCCACTCCCCAGCCCCGACTCAGCAAGCCGGCCAAATCTCGCCATAGCATCACTCTTCCTAACCCAAGCATCCTTCTCCGTCGTTGATGCCCTCGGCTCTTCTCTCGCTTCACTCATTAGATCAAGTTTCGGCACCCCCATCGACGCCATTGTCGGACTGCCAACCCTAGGTTTAGGTATCGCTTCATTGGTTGCTAAGGATCTTGGGCACTGTTAGTCCGTCTTTGGTGGTGTTCTAGGGGGTGTGGGTAAAGAGAAATGCTGACTTTTGTGTCCTAGCGAGATTTGTAGCGCTGGGATATTCGAGAAAATTTTGGTATACAGATGACTTATCGGCAACGCTTTCCTCTATCACCTCGCACGGCGAGAAGAAAGTCTACCTTGACCCCGCCCAGCTTCCCCTAATCCAAGGCAAGAATGTGCTTGTTGTTGATGATGCTGTTAGCACCGGTGCGCGCCCCAATTTTCTTCCCCTGTCATTCTCTTTGACAAACATGCTGATTATTCGGTTAGGTAAAACCGTGAATGCAGTCTGGGATTTCCTGGAAAGCGAAAATGTCGGTGCGAATGTCGTTGGTGTGGGCGTGGCGATGAAGCAAGGTTCAAAATGGAGAGACGCCCTTGGGGATGGAAGGAGAGGGAAGATCGAGGGGGTGTTTGAGTGTCCGCTTTTGAAGGCTGTTGCGGGGGGATGGGTGACTAGAGATTGAGATGTTTGGAACTCAGTGAGGTTCCTACTAGAATGGAAGACACTGATAAGACAACCGAGCTATCGAGCTTTGGAAAGAGGCCACGTATTCTAAAGAGAAGCAGCTACGCTGGATCCAAATATTGGAACCATAATCTAATTGATCAAAAAGTCGTATTACGGTTACCATAAAACAGATAAACTATAACAACTCCACCAACCATTTGGCATCAGCCATTACCTCCCAAAAATCCATGGCAGCCATTTTACGAACACCAGACCCCGGTATCAAAGCATGTCTTTCCTAATCTGCAAACTCGAGGTCTTGAATAGACGGTTTAGACTGCACTCGAAATATTACGGGCTGGGCTACCATGTTGACTATGGATTGGGGTCTGTTGTCGACTACTAGTGTTCTTTCGAACGCTGAAGTTCTGGCGGGCTCGGGCGATGCTGTTGGTATGACTGCCGGTGGGAACCTTGCTTAATCGACGGCCGGAATCACCTATCTCAGCGCGTGCACTGGAGAGTTGCTGAGCGAATGGCGAGCGTGCTCGTAGGGTTGGACCCTTCCAGTAGATGACATAGACTGCGATGACGAGGACTGTGGAGATACAGGCGAGGATTGTGGAGGCATATGCGAGAGGGTTTGGTCCAATGTCTAAGAGAGATCGTTAGTCTGAGTCTACATAGAAAGGATGATTGCGATACGTACTTTGGAAGAAGGGAGTAGCTGGGATTGTCAGAACACCCGCGAGGAAATCACGAGCCCAACCGTTACCACCGGTTGCTGATGCAGAATATGGACCGTAAGCAGTAATCATGTAATCGATGGTTGCCATGTAGATAGCGTAGTTTGCGATACCAACGATTGCAGCAAAGATGGAAGATGCGATCCATGGCAATGGAGGACCGGTTGAAGTCCATGCGAAACCGAAGAGCCCGATTGGAAGGCAGGGGGCTGTGTATAGAAGCCACCAGAGTCGAGACTCATATTGTGCCGTTTCATCCTCTGGTTTGGCGTGTCTCTCCTGGATGTTACGCTTGATGGCTGGAATAAAGGAGAACCAGGCGATGAAGTATCCAACGAGAATTGGAACAAAGGACAAGCCGAGCTCAACAGTGCCAAAGCCCCATTGCTTGTAGACGAGGGCGAAGGATTGAATGAACATGAAGATGAGAGCATCACTGAAACCGCTGAGAAGAGACAGTGTGAGAACGATAGGCTCAGTAAGGAACATCTTGAATGGTCGGATCCAGGTGACGAGGATCTCCTTGGCAGAGAAGCGCTCTCGGAATGGAACGAGCTCATTGGGACCATAGATATTCTCACCGGCCTCGCGCTGCTTCTTAGCGATCTCGTCCATCATGATGGTTGATCGGGTCTCTGGGACGCAGAAAAAGTGGAGGATTTGAACGAAAACGCCGAAGATGAGTTGTATCCAGATGCTCCATCTCCAGTCCAAGTAGGCCTCGCTGAAACCGCCGATGACTGGGCCAAGAACTGAACCACCAACAGAGGAGAAGACGACAAAGGCGACAGCGTATTGCTGGTTATCAGCCTCCCACATATCTGCGATCATACCGAGTGTAACGGAACCACCCGCGGAGGATAGACCACCAAGAGCACGACCGACCATGACAGAGGCGAAGTTTGGTGCGAGGGCGACAGGAAGCTGCCACAGATTGACAAGGAACAAACTAGCTTGTAGAATTGGCTTTCGTCCCAACTCCTCTGACCAAGGTGCCCATAGCTCACATCCGAAAGCATAAAGAACGAGGAAGACCATTGCACCACATCGTCCTGCTTGGTCGCTGACGCCGAATTCTTCGGCGATGCCAGGAACCGCATTGGAGTACAGACTGGTGTTGAAGTTCATAGAGACTTGAACCATGAAGATGACCGCGAGAATTGTCCACTTCTTGAACTCCGTGAAGCTATATCCAAGCTTGTCATAGCACATCTCCTCTGTGAGCTCAATCTTGTCATATGTGCCAGCCTTCTCGACATTGTACAAATCGTTGGATGCTTGAGTAGAAGCAGGAGAAGTCTGGGTTTCAGCCTTGGTAGTCGAAGAAGCGGAGGATGGATTGGTAGTCTGTCCACTGGAAATGGTAGAGTGCTCGTACCCAAGGGAGGGTGTGACGAAGTCGGGTTTTTCGTTGGACGCCATGATGTCGTTTCGTACCAGGGTGATAGCGGCAGCTGGATGGCTATTCGAATGCTATGATATGCTTCTGAATATACGAAAGTCGCATGGGATATACTATCCAAGAACGTAGAGTTGATCAGAAGAAAAGAAAGTGAAATCCTGGGGAAGTATGAAAGACTTTATCCCTCACACTGGTCTATGGGCATTGTACTAAGAACTAGTGCAGCACGTCATTAGCAAACCCACAATATTAGTAGGAGCGGGATGTTAGAGTCGGGGTGGAGGAAAGTGCTCCCGACGCTAGCACAACGAACGATGAATAGAGGACACTTGTCAATTCCTGATGAAATCTCGTCATCCCGAGCTTCGAATTCTTCCATTTTCAGAAGAACTAAAAAGTCTGGCACCGAACAGGCATTTGAGATATCGGCACGAGAGACCGGTGCTTCTCCACAGGAAACCGTATGAGGCATTGAGGCGACCGCTCGGCCTAACCTACTCACCGAGGACTAAAGGGGATACAATTCAAGCTTCCCGGACAAGCCACTGACGCTCTTGAATACTTTGACATAAAAGGTTTACGGAGCGACCCGTCCACTTGCAAGATCGACAGAGCCAACGGCCACCTATGTCCAATGCATAGATGAGGTGTTTGAGTGAGTAAGGCTTAGAGTACGCCCGTATACACCAGATGGAGACACAGATATTCCCGTAGCTATCATGAATTCGGTGAACTGTTGGTGTATGTACTCGAGGAAGACGATTCTTGATGTGATTCTTGATGCCGAACCCAGTTTTGGAATAGCTGTATGATGACATGTATTCGATTAGAGTAGAATCATATTATGGGGAAAACCGGGCCCCTGAAAAGATGATAATATGTTGGAATGACGTCACGTCCGAATAGAAGCGAGAAACTTTCGACGACTGAGATCGCCTCTTTGGCAACAATCCCACTCTACTCATAGCAGCACCATCAATCAAGCGTCTATCCAAGAGAGATAAGAGATATCTGGAAGAGTATCAAGTAACTTCAAATGTAATGGGACCCTGGAAGACCATCTTTGGGGAGGTGGTGCACCCATGGTTGAGCCTCACCGCAGATTTTTGAACTGCAAGCCAACCAGATGTTGACGGGGAGAGGTTGATGTTGGGACAAGCAATGCCGAGGAGAAGATGTTCAGCCAAGAAATCCAACCTCAAATTGTGGCTTTGTCAAGCCGACTTGGCGATTGCTTGCATACCTACCACTCCGGTGAATTCTAGCTTCGAGTGCTGTCATCAAACGTGGCACATACTCGGTAGTTATCACGAGTGAGTGGGCCATGTGGAGCATCGGTGAAATAAGCGGAAGTTCTTCGGGAATCAAGGTTACCTAATCAACGCCAGTAAATCGACAAGATGTTTCGATGATCAAAAATTTTGCTATAGCCGCTTTATAGGAACAGATCTAGACTACTGATACGGACACGAGTATGAATCCCCTCCCACAAAAGGCTATAACAATTCGTTTCTGAGCCTTTTAAAACTAAGGGAGTCGCTCGAAGCTGGAACGCCTTCCCATTACTGTGAGCTCAGCTGTATGGAATAGTAATGCTGCTATTTTCTTGATAGCCAATTATCTACCACTTATCACTTATAGTTGCAAATACATATGACTATCAATTTGACTCTTACCCCGTGCCTGCAAGTCAAGAAGAAAATTTGCGACAGCCTATCGTCTTTTATTACTCAACCTTACCAAAATTTTATTGCTTGGTTCTGGTTATGTGCTTAATACCGGGTTCGTGAATGGTGTTTGGGTGGCTTTCGAAAATGTATGGAGTATATGAATTAGAATAAGACTAAAATCTTTCAACCAATCATATTCAGGCTCTTTTAGCTCAGTGGTAGAGCGGAAGATTGCAGTTGTGCAATATATCTTCAGGTCACTTGTTCGAACCAGGTAGAGAGCTTCCCTTTTAGCCTTTTGCTACTTTGGCCCTCGGCTGAGAGGCATAAAGTCCAAACTGTTTTCGTCAATAATGATGACGTCTTACCCTGTTTACGAACGTTCTTCACTTGGATATGCAATTCATATTCAGCTCCTTGCCGTTGTTGCGAGACAATTAATCCCTTGAAATTTAACCATGTTTTTTCCCCCCTTTTATTAGTTGCAAACAATGGTATCTTTTACTGAAAGCTTCTTGTTCTGTTTCGGTGGGATTCGCTTGAATATCAGCAAAGGATAAGTCGACACAGCCAAGGGTTCGGGAGATTCTCGGCTCCGGATCGACCAAGCCGTAAAAGTGGGATTCAGTCATCTGCTTACTGGCGGTGAACTCCTCCCCTCCACCAACTTCTCTCCACACCATCTCAATATCATCCCGAAGGAAAGTGCCGAAAAGGTGCAGGTACCATGAGAGCATCGTTCTGCAATTGTTTTTAGATCATGGCCCAACTTATTCTTCAGGGATTCGATGATCCATGGCATGGGCGGAATGAGGCGTATCGGACTTTCAAGCATCATCAGGATTCCTTTGAGGGGGAGACGAGAGGGCATTGCTCCCGGGCATGGGTGACTTACTTCCATTGTTTAATTTTATAGAAAGATGAGACTAATTTGCTTTCAGGATTCTGTAAATGCTCAATTCGAGCCATGTTTCCTTCCACATATTGCTGCAATCCCAGCAGCAGTGGCAATATGCATTGTCCTAGGATATCTCATCCGCCTTATTCCAGGACTTTCAATACGACCAAGATGGCTGGACACTTTTATCGACGAAGTTCATGACCAGGATGATGATTTGGCCCCGAAACAAAAGCGTCGTCTTACTCTTCGTTCCAGTATGCTGCTTGCCGCCACGTGCATTGGCTTCTTTATGCAGCTTCCAACGATATTTTACCCTGAGATCCAATTCGGATTGATATGGCCCATGGCATCATGGGCCATCGCTGCGGTACTTGTAGTTATTTTACGACCCTTAACGACACCAAAAGCATTGCTATTTCTGTATATCAGTATTTTCATATCGCAATTCATCATTCTAGTGAACGGCAAAACCTCAATCGAGGATTATGACGCGCCTGCCATTCTTGTACTCTTCTGGGCTTTCGCGGCAATTTTAATCATTCTTCAAATGCCATTGAGGGATCCAAGTCTGCCAAAGTTTACCATTAGCCCTACTTTTGGACCGCCGACAAGTCAATTGCGCACGCCGGAGGATAATTTGACCCTTTGGCAATTTATGTCGGTCTCTTGGATGGCGCCATTGATTGCGCTGGGAAATGCGAGACAGTTGAATGATGATGATGTTTGGGGGCTTGGGTATCAATTTCAGCATAGAACACTGCATGATAGGTTCCGGGAAATGAAGGGCACGGTATTGAGGCGATTGGTGGATGCAAATGGATTGGACCTCTTTATCATAACTATGCTTGGTATACTGGAGCTACTCGCTAGTAAGTATTCCCTCCTACGCCATGCTGCTCGTTAAACTTTTCCTAGATCTTTCCGCGCCTATCTTCTTACAGAAGATCCTTCAAAGCATGGAGGACCATCGATCACCGAGGCGAGCCGCTGTAACTTATGCGATTATCTCTCTCATTATCCGCTTAATTGCGAGTCAGTCTGGAGTCTTCAGTATTTGGTACCAGAGACGAGCATATGAACGTTCACGTGGAGAGCTGGTTACCATGTTGTACGAAAAAACTCTGTCGAGAAAAATGGTCAGCGTTAGCAGTAAAGTACAGAACGAGGGAAACGCGAGTGGCAATGAGAATGGGGTTGCAAAGTCGAAAGAGATGTCAAAATGGAAAACGATCTCAGGATACATCAGAAAGCCCTTCCAGTCGAAGAAAGTTGCGACTGAAGTCCCACCAGAGACCAACGAAGAGGCGCCCAAGGAGTCGCTTGAGTTGGCTTCCACGGGAAAGATTATAAATCTAATGCGGTATGTATACCGTGACTCATGTTCCGGTGATAAGCTGACTAGATTTATAGTTTTGACGCCTATGAAATAGCACAACGGTGAGCAAATCCGAACGCAGGAAATGATAGCAAGCTAACATAACTCTAGATTCTGGGAATTTCCCCAGCTGATTACTCAGCCTCTTCGATTAATCCTTTCAGTAATTCTCATCTGGATATTAATTGGTTGGCCCTGTCTAATTGGTGTCATAACTGTATTTGTTGCTCAAGGCTTTAACGCAATGATCGCCAGAGTGTTATTAACCTGGGAAAGAACAAGAAGAGTTGCGACCGACAAGAAGATACACAAAGTGTCCCAACTTGTGGAAGCCATTCGACATCTGCGCTACTATGGATGGCAAGATGTTTGGTTGGGTGGAATCATGGAAGCAAGACAAAGGGAGCTGAATCTCCAAATTATCACAGGTTTGTGGCGTCTCTTAATCAGATTTATCACTTCTTTCTCTAGCGGCATGTTTCCGGTAGTAGCGTTTTATGCATACACTGCCTTGGCGAATAAACCTTTAAAGCTCGAGGTTGCTTTCCCTGCTCTACAACTGTTCGCCATGCTTGAAAGCAGTCTTCGTCAATTGCCTGATCTCATCACCATTCTCTTGAACGCAAGAGTATCCATGGGTCGTATCGAAGAATTTATGAGCGAGCCAGACATGGAGGAAGCGGAGCTAGCTCAAGCATCAGATGGAAATTTGGAGATGCAAAATGCTAGTTTTTCCTGGCCAGGGGCTTCTGCTGCAGTATTACATGAGATAAGTCTCTCATTCTCACCCGGATTGACTGTCATCTATGGTGAGGTTGGCGCAGGAAAGACGGCTCTACTCCAATCAATTCTAGGAGAACTGGACAAATTGGATGGAGAGTACGAGCGTTCAAACGAAATGGTGGGATATTGTGCTCAAACACCTTGGCTACAGTCCATGAGTATCAGAGAAAATATCCTCTTCTCCGCGCCATATGACGAAGTGCGTTACAGGCGGGTCATGGATGTATGTGCTTTGATTCCAGATATGGCGAGTTTCAAGCACGGTGATCTCTCCTTGGTTGGGGAGAATGGAGTAGGACTCTCAGGTGGCCAGAAATCCCGTCTATCTCTGGCTAGGGCTGTGTACTCGCAAGCTAAAGTGCTACTACTTGATGATCCGCTCTCTGCTCTGGATCATCAGACCGCTGATTCTATTGTCCGAAGATGCTTCTCTGGGCCTTTGATGAAGGACAGAACTGTCATTCTCGTCACACATCGGACCGAGCTCTGCATTCATATAGCAGATCAGATTGTACAGATCGCTGATGGCCGAGCTGAGGTTATCGATCGAGAAATTGTGAGCTCTGATGAGTTGTGTAAGATAGCATCTCATGATGGTGCTCACGATGACCCACATATTGACGAAGAACAACACGCGGCAGCAATCCCTGATAAGTTCCTCGAGGATGAACAGCGAGCTCATGGCGGCGTCAAATTTTCCATTTACTGGGAATACATCAAGGCAGGAATGCTAAGATGGTGGTTCATGTTGATCCTCGCCCTGGTTCTCTATCGCGTCGTCGACATAGGGGAGACCTGGTTCTTGAAAGCATGGGGCGAAGCATATGGCGAGATCGAGCAGACTACCAAGATTGATAACCCTCTCAGCGGCTTGCCTTCACCTGAAGATAATATCAAACCTTGGCTCGTTGGATTCCTTGTTCTTGCTGCTGCGCAGTCCCTCGCATTCGTCATGTCACAAAGCGTCATGCTTGTAATTGTCTACCAAGCTGGAAAGAACATGTTTCGAGAGATCATGACCCGAGTTGGCCATGCAACATTCCGGTTCTACGATATTACTCCCGTCGGCCGTCTCATGAATCGGCTAACATCCGATATCAACACAATTGATGGGAATATTAGCGACCAATTCCAATTCTTTGCCATCCTCGCAATATCTTGGGTATCCTCGATCGTCATATTTGCATCAGTGACGCCTTACTTCTTGGTGTTTGCTATTGGGCTTACCCTCACTTTTGTGTGGATCTTCATGCATTTTTTGCCCACTTCTCAGAGTCTCCGTCGACTAGAAATGGTTTCCCTTAGTCCCTTGATCTCTAATTTTGGTGAACTGGCGACGGGACTTACAAGTATCCGAGCGTTCAAAGTCTCGCATCTGTTCCAGGCACGAGTGATTACAGTAACGGACAAGTTCCAAGGAATGGATCACTTCTACTGGAGTTTACAGGCTTGGTTGATGTATAGATTCGACACACTCTCTGCTGTCTCAACTTTCCTCTTGACAGCCCTGGCTCTGTTCACTGGTGTCTCACCAGGCCTAACAGCTTTTGTTCTTACAGCCGCAGGGAAGTTCGTTCTATGCACACATATGCTCTGCAAAGTATACGGCCAACTCCAAATGGACTTTGTCTCCGTCGAGCGCGTCGTCGAACTCCTTCACCTCGAGCAAGAACCCCCCGGTACCATTGAACCGCCCGCCTACTGGCCATCCCTCAACGGCGACATCGTCTTCGAGAACGTCACCATCAAATACGCACCACATCTTGACCCTGCTCTCATCGATGTATCCCTCAAAATCAAAGGCGGCAGCACAACCGCACTCATCGGCCGCACTGGCTCTGGTAAGAGCACATTAGCACTCTCACTTCTAGCTACCACACTTCCTACATCGGGCCGTATTCTCATTGACGGCATCGACATCTCCAAAATCTCTACCCAAGCCCTACGCAAACGTATCACCTTCCTCGCGCAAGAACCCGTCCTCTTCCCCGGATCAATGCGCGCGAACCTTGACCCACTATCCGAGTACACCGACGAGGACTGCACATCCGTCCTCTTCAAGATCGCAGGCCGCCATAATTGGACGCTCGATACACACATCGACACAGGCGGTCGTAATCTCAGTCAAGGACAACGACAACTAGTTGGGCTGGCTAGGGCGTTGCTCAGAAGAAGCGCGATCGTAGTGATGGATGAGGCGACGGCTAGTATTGATTCTGAGACAGCGGGAAGGATACAGGAGGTGCTTAGGGGGGAGTTAGGGGGGAGTACGGTGGTGGTTATTGCGCATCGGGTGGAGGCTGTGCGGGGAGCCAGTGATTGCGTGGTGTTGAAGAAGGGGAAGGTTGAGAGGACTGGGGCGGTTGGTGGGGAGAATGTTCGGGAGATGATGGAGTAGAATTAGCGGGGACTTGAAAGGAATCAAAAACTTGAACAAGGCGTATAGGAATGGGGGTAAAAATAAAGATGACTAGTAAATTGTAGCGTATATACAACAAAGTCATCGCACACGACGATGCTATGGCGTATCAGTCCAAGGGCACTGAAGTATATGCGTCGTACTTACTGTCTGACTATCGAGTTTATGTGATGATTAAGCATCGATCGCCAACAGAATTACCCTCTATCCCAAGTAGTCAATAGATCCCCCTTTGCCTAAACAACCCACTTTAAGCTTTCAACTGAAACCCTATTCAATCAACATAACAACACTCATGTCCCGTCTACTCGGAGTATTTGTCACTTCGTAGAGGTAGTAACTTCGAGACGTGAGGTTGTTGTGCTGTCGACTTCCCTGCATTGCAGTTGATGTATCCGAGGGCGCGGTCGGCAGAACGCTTAATTCACACGCGAATTCATACTCGAGTTAGACCCGCGCCCCTTAGACATATTACGACTCACACTAATCAACTGTCACATACGACCATAGACTGAGGGGAATTGGGCATCCCGTCCGCTCTGCCATACACAAGCCTCAGATCGGTGGATTAGTAGTTGGGTGGGTGACCACCAGCGAATTCCCACTGTTGTATGTTTTTGGCCCTTACTTTTTCGCCATCTAGCGTGCTCTCCCTATACAGCTTTGTGTTGGGTGTGTCATGGTACATACGACCACAGACTGAGGGGAATTGGGCTAAGTCCTCGCTCTACGTGTACACCAGCCTCAGATAACTTCAGTTTTTGTAGAAAGGGAGAACGGTTTTGTGGTTTTCTCTTGGCCTTGGAAAGGCAGCTTCGGCGGTTAACGCGCTGGAGAAGTGTGGTGAGAGCCCTAAAATACGCTTTAAACCCGAAAACCGGACGTTCCCTAGCTGCGTTTACTTCAGGGAGTAATACGCTGTAATCCGAAAACCTGAAAACACACAGGAGACGCTACGGCTTCAGGGGACTTTAGGCTCCAAGCGCTGAAGGATGCCCCTGTCTTGTTTTCATTCAGGAAATAGTGCGCTAGAAATCCGAAAACCTGAAAACACATAGGAGGCGCTATAGCTTCAGGGGCGTTCAGGCTTCCACAACACAGCTCCAGCGCTCCAAGCGCTGAAGGATGTCCCCTAGCTGCTTTTACTTCAGGAAGTAGTGCGCTGGAAACCCGAAAACCTGAAAACAAATAGGAGGCGCTACGGCTTAGAGGACTACACCCTTAATAAAAATCAGCTAGGGGCATCCTTTAGCGCATAGAGCGCTAGAGCTGTGTTGTGAAAGCCTGAACGCCCCTGAAGCTGTAGCGCCTCCTGTGTGTTTTTAGGTTTTCGGATTTCTAGCGCACTACTCCCTAAATGAAAACAAGATAGGGGCATCCTTTAGCGCTTGAAGCCTAAAGTCCCCTGAAGCTGCTCGGCCTCCTGTTGGTCACGTATAGGTGCATATGCATAAGGGAGTCTTGGCGCATATGTTAGTTGACTTTTGTAAGAGGGGAGAAGCGAGGAATTAAAGAGGCTGCTTTACATGAGACCTGATCAGTAAAATAGGAGAGAACAGATTGTTTCCCGCTACCGAGTTCAGCTTATACACTAGTTAATATCATCAACTTTTACAGCTATCAACTTTTAACGATTACTACCACCGACTATAATGGCTTGTCGCGAGATTGCACTAATTAGTGCGGAGGAGGCCGAGGAGAGAGAGAGAGTATTAACAGAGACATAACACAACCGGAGGATCGTCCCCTCAACTCGAAAGAAATATCTTTTCCAGATAGAGTAGTTCCGAAGATTTTGCCTCTAGGCCCAGAAAGATGCGGACGAATACTTATAGAAAGGAGGGCGAATTCTATCTAAAGGATTACTTTATATGTTCAAAGACTAGAAGTTCTAAACTTTAGTTGGAATAATCAGAGAGTATATTACCTTAAGATTATCAAAGAATACTTAGTATATATTTAAATCTATATACTAAAGGGAAACAGGGAATATTATCCCTGAACAAAGTATAGATGAGGTCCGCGAGGTATTTACATATAATAACTTCTGCTTTAATTAAGCTTACGAATAATTATAGTTTATTAAGATAGTACTTCGAGATAAGGGTCTCACACTTGTTTATAGGGAGAAATATCTAGCTAATTAGCTCGATGTTTAATAGCTCCTAGAATACTTATAGTACTATAATAAGTACTAATTTATTCATCTAAGATAACGACTATAGATTAGCTTTATACTACTATTACTAGTGTATACTAGTATAAGATTAGAATCTATTATAGAGTCTTTAGCTTATCGAGAAAGTAACTAAGCGCTATATTATAAGGACTTTAAATTAATTAGTCTTCGCTCTCTACGTAAGAGTATAGAACTTGTTCTTAAAGTTCGCTTTTATTACGATAAAGGAAAGCGTTAGGACGAAAAGAAGGAGGATGAAGCTAGTTAGTATAAATAGGTTACATTTTATAAGGATCGCCTATATCGTAGTCGATGCCCTATTACTTACTTCCTTAGGCTAGCCTTTACTAATAGTGTCTTTAAAGTTCTAAAAGAGCCGAGCGACCTTAAACACGTTTTCGTCTCTACCTATAAGTATAGTATATTATTTAAGATCTAAGGGGAAAAGAAAGATATACTAATATTTCAGGAATATTAAAGAGACGGAACAATTTTAGATTTAAGGGTACTATCGTATAATAAGCTAGCTTATAAGCTTATTAAACTTAGATACCGTGTTAGCTTTCGTAATATACTTAAAACATATAACCTCTAGCGAGAGATAGTAAATGTAGTAGATAGTATATACTCTAATTCTCTTAATCTTTAAAGATATTTAACTAACTTATAAGGCGACGTTTAAATTAGTACTAATTAATATAAGTAACTTCTATCGTATAGTACTAAGATAATAGGGGAGTACTATATTTCTAATATCTTAGCTATTAATATATAAGGTGTAGTAAACTAGAAAGGATAATAAGAGGATTATATTTAAAAATTATATAAAATAAGTCTTAATCTTAACTTATAGGCGACTGATCTTATACTACTATTTAAAGAGAACTAAAGGATCCTAGATAGCCTAGAATACCTTCGGCTACAATCTATTAAATAGGACCTTTATAATAGATTTTAATACACAAATACGAACGACCACCTAGCTAAAGAATACTAGATAGTAGTATAGGAACGAAAAAGTTATTATAATCGATAGTATTCCTAGGCGAGTAAGCGGTATCGATAAGATTACTTTTAAAACGTAGACTCTAAGAAAATATAATAGTAGATTAATAATAGGAAGCTCGGGATTCTAAAGTATACTAAAGATAGTCTTTTAGTAGAGTTTAAGTTCGTATCTTCTAGCTACTTTCTGAACTGTTATAGTATTACGTCTTCTTTCTAAACATTCTTAAGTACTAGAGATATATTACTAGAGGTGAAGCTATTAGAATCTCTTATTAAATTAGACGATCTAGAGCCTTTTATCCTTTACTACCTCGAAGAAGGGCCTCGAAGCGGCGATTATCTAATATATAGTATCTAAATAGTAAGTATATCTACTATTAATCGTCCTAGTTATATCTACTCCTATATTACTAGGAAGTAGAAATAATATAACGAGTATTAATTTAAGAAGGATTACTCGACAGCCTATAAATGAGAGAATTACTAGAACGAATTTATAACGAAGATAAAATACCTACCGTCTAATTTCGCGAATAAATTATCTAAGTCCTACCTTTGTCGTTAGGCTAAGTCTTAGAAGAGTAAAAGACTCTATAACAGAAGAAGAAGGGGGAAAGATACTACCGCGAAGCTTAATTAGAGGACTCGGACTCGAAAATTCATTTTAGCTCATCTTAAGAAATATATTTAGAATTTAACTCGATACCTCTAGAATAATTATAGGAAAGTTTACTCTTCGGAATAGTCTTTAAGAAGATATCTACTATATTATTATTATCTAAACGTACGATAATCTATATTTATCCTCTAGTTTTATTATAAGTACCCTTTACTTAGCTAGTTTCTTAATAAGTTTAAATAGGAAAATTATTATATACTTTATCTTTGTTTAAAGTCTATATATTATAACCTAGATAAGACCTATAAAGTCGTATTATCTAGTTTTTAGTATTTATATTACTTTAAAGATAAAAGTAGCTATACTTTAGATCGATTTACTTAGTTTACTAAGAGAGGCACCTTTAATTAATATATACTATCTTACGAAACAAAAACATCTATTAAAGTACTACTTATATACCTACTTCTAGATTACTATAAGAGTACTTTTTAGAATTCTTCTAAACTCTATATTTATTTCGTCGACGTACACTTATTATCTCTAAGAGGTTATACTCGAAGTTATAGATACTAGTTATTAATAGGTACGATAATATCTATTATATTAAGCTACTTAAGAAGATATTAGTATGCCCGTCGGGTATACTAAGAAAGAGTTTTTTAGTAAATAGATATAGTAATTACTACTATAAAGTTATATATATAATATACCTTCTACTCTTATAGAGTAAGGTATAAAATTTAAGTCTTTTACTCTTACCCCCTAAAGTGTAGTATTATAATAGGTTATAAGCCCGAAAGCTCTATCGCTTCGACTAATTATAATAAGCCTTAAGCCTATATATCCTATTAGTTAATATATCGTACGACGATAAATTACTAAAAATCCTAAAGCTTACTAGCCCTCTTAACTATCGAATATAAGCTAAAGAAGTACGCTCTTTCCTAGAAGCTAGAGGCCTTCTTAATCTTATCCTTAGTAACGAACTAAAACCAGCTAGTACTATAACCCCTACGCTACGAATCTTAATAAGAGTAGAAGGTTCTTTCTAGTAAGATAGTACTAAGACTAATACTAGAGTATTATTACCTTAGAAGGTATAGAGACGTAAGAACGCTAAGGCGAGGACCTATATTATAAGCTATTACTCACTTACGATAAAAAATAAGATTATCGACTTTTAGACTATATAGAAGTAATAGAAGGCCTTACGTAAGAACTACCGTCTATCTAACGATATTATAACCGTGTAAAGTAAACTACTACTTACTATAATAAATATAAAGTTAAACGAAAACTACTATATTAAGCGAATAATAAAGTAAGGAGAGAAGAGAGTTCTAGAGGAACGGAAGCTTAAATATAAGATACTAGTACGTACGTATTACGTACTACACGTGCTCGGCCCCTAGTTTCTTTAACTCTATAATAGTACCCCCCCTTTTAAAGAAGGTCGTCCTCGACCGAGTATCTATAATTAGGTTACTATCTAAATTATTATAATCGTCTCTTTCACCTTCCTAAGTATTTAACCAGTCGTATAAGCGAGCTAGCGGGCTAGGTCGAGTTAGGTTAGCTAGGTAGAAGTCTCTCACTTTATAAGAGGCGTATTTACAGTTCGACATAGGATACTACTATAGGTCTTCGTCTCGGTTTAGTTATTTAACACGGTAGTAGAGGTGTTATCGTCCTTTACTTATAAGGATTTCTTAAATTTCCTACTTATCGTCGCCTATAATATTAATAGGCGGTAGCTCTAGATTACTTTAGCCTAGTAAAGGATTCTAAGAAGCCTTACGTAATCTATTAGAGGAGAAGACTAGATAGATTTTTATTAAATCAGGTAGTTAGAGCTTAAAAGCGTTACTTACTTACTAGATAATCTTATATAGGCTAGCCTCTAGAAAGTTGAGCTTACGGCTAGGCCTCTCTATACATAAGTGTTTCTTAGTAAGCTAGATAAAGTCTCCTACTCTAAAATCTACTAGGCGACAGTACTTGTTAGCGGAGGCTTTTATACACTCGTAAGTTAAAGAGAGCCCTCGTTTCGTAGCCTCCTATATATCCTTTATACGATTAGTAAGCGCTCTTACCTTCTCTACGCTTATTTAGTTAAATAGGGCTATAATAGGTATATTCTAGTTAAAAGAAGTATAAGCTAGGTATTCGTATAGTACTTTAAATAGGCTTATTTAGCTAAGTAAGTTATATAGTAGTATAAGCTAGGTATAGTCTATCATAGGTAGTAGCTCTACCTAATTGTCTTAGTAGTAGCTAATAAATAAGCGTAGCCTTTATTCTAGGTACTAGTTTATTATTTCGGTCTATTCGTCTATCTATAGGTAGTAGGTAGTAGAAAGCCTTAGCTAAGTTCTAAGTATACGGTTAAACTCTTTCTAGAAGACTAAGATAAACTAAGGTCCACGGTCTAAAACAATTAACTTAGTAGTACTATAGTAGTAATATACGTAGTAAATATAGAGTCTTACTATATCCTCTACTATAACTATCTTATAATAAGAGATAGATATAGCCTGTTTTAAGAGTCGGTCGACTACTATAAACACGTTATCGTACTCTAACTTGTCCTTTAGAAAGCTATAAAAGTCTATTATAATATACTACTAGAGGCGGTCTAGAATAGAGAGTAGTTAAAGTAGTCTAGGCGTCTTATCTCGTAGGCTACTTAAGCGGCGGTAGTTATAATAGTTCTAATAATACTATTAAATATTCTTTTATATACCTTTCTAGTAGTAGTATACGACTAGTATTTTATAAGTTTTCTAACGTTCTAGGTAAGCGGTAGACACTTAGTTATAAGTCTTATAGATTAAGTACGTACGTAAGTTCTAGAAGTTAGAAACTATAAGACGGTCGTAGTATAGTAATAGTCTATTTTCTAGGGTAAAGGGACTCTCTACGTTAGCTTCTACTTATTAGTAAATAGCTATAAGTAACTTAGAGGTACGGTTAGTAGTTAGGATTTAGTTAATTATTAACGTTCTAGGAGAAAGAGAGGTTATATTCAAGGAGTTAATTAGAGCCTAGCTAGTAGAAGTAGAGTTAGAGCGTAAAATCAGAGGATTAATCTAGTTATTTTAGAGTAGTTAACGTAGCTAGTTAGTCTTCTTTACTAAATCCTAGGCCTCTATTTCCTCTGTTCGCCTCGTTAGGGTATCCGCACGTATATTCTCTTTAGTAGGGCGATATTTAATAATAAAGTAGTATTCTACTAAAGCTTCTACCTAGCGAGCTTAGCGCGCGTTTAGGTTCTTTAAGGTTATAAAGTACTTAAGAGCCTTATAGTCTATATAAATCTAAATATACTAGGCTATACGCTTAAGCTCTAGCCTTTATTCCTTTAAGGATTTAATAATAGCTAGTATTTTCTTATCGTAGATTTCGTAATTATACTTAGCTAGGGCTATAGTCTTCGAAAAGTAGGCTATAGGTAACTAGTACTCGCTATACTTCTGTGAGAAAATTCCTATAATCACCCCGTTTAAAGCGTCGGTCTCTAGTATACTTTCTAGCTCTAAGTTATAGTACTAAAGTAAGAGCGCGGAAGTGAGAGTATCTTTTAGAGTCTAAAATACGTAGTAATAGTAGTTATCGAAATTTAATAGTATACTATTATAAGTAAGAGCCGTTAGAGGCTTTACGATCACTCTATAATTTCTAATAAATCGTCTATAGAAGTTATAGAAGCCTAGGAACGATTATATACTCTTTACTATAGAAGGTACTTATAAGGGTTAGGACCCTAGGGTGTGCTCGGGCTAAAAGCTCTCGCTAAGCACAGACTCTCGCTAAGCACTAGTCACGAGTGGAATTCGATTCAGTTCGACGCTACTCTATCCTATTACTTCTAGAAGGTTCTAGTTACCTCTTCTTATGTATATAAGACCTTATAGAAGCTACGCTTTTACGAGCTCTCTACGTACTTCTTAATTAAATTTCAGAAACTATTCCTTTTAAGTTATTCGAGGTCTAGCCTCTTATAGTAGAAGTACGTCACTCTCATCTATTACTTATAGACTAGAGTTATATACACACGATATACGTATAAGTAGATATACGTATACGTACACGTACACGTACACGTACACATATACGTACATGTACACGTACACGTATACGTACACGTATAAGTAAGTACTATAAGTAATAATAAGTAAGCCTACGACTCCTAGTAGCTAGGTAGTATAGTAAATAAAGCACAACCCTCCGCTATACCAGATTAGCTAATAGCCTTTATATAGAGTTAATAAGAAACGAATACGCGGTTAGAATAAGGGATTACTTAATTACAGGTAGCACTTAATAGTACACGAACCTCGGAACACTAGGAGCTATATACACCTAAAACAGGCCCTACTATAGACCTAGAAGACCTAATCCAGAAGCTAAAACACTCACTCCCTCACCCTAATTAGTTTACGGGCGAAAATAAGTCGCTATACCCTCAATTTAAAGGTATCCTAGAAGCTAAGCTTAAAATTAACACTAGAGCTATCGGGACTGAAAAGGAGCGTATTTAGTACGCTTTTAGACGACTTATAGGGAAAGCGGCAGGGCGTATATACCCTTAGATTAGCGCCGTCAAAACAACCTAGGCTTTTACACTTAAAGAGTTCCTAAAGTAGCTAGACCTTACCTTTACCGACCTATAGAAGGAGAATAAGGCGCTCTTAAAAGTTAATATAATACGCTAGGGTAATAGAGACTTCCGGGACTTCTTATAAGAGTTTGAACAGACTCTCCTAGAAGCCCAGGGTTGGAAATGAGACGATCAGGTGCGTAAAGGCCACCTGAGAGCCGCTATTAATCGCGAGCTTCGAGGGCACCTAATCACCTAGGAGGAGCCTGCCTTATATTCAGACTATGTGGCTCTATTACGCCGTATTTCCGACAACCTACAAGAAGTGAAGGCATGAGACTCCCGGCGAAAGCAAGCACGCCCAGGCGGCTATTCGAAGCCGTATAACCTATAAACCTCTACTAATATAATAGAATGGGAGCCTACGCTAGTCACAGTAGTAGTCGCTAAAAGAGGCCCTCCTAGCCAGTCACAAGAGTAGCGCGCTACTAGCGCTACCCTAGCCGAAAGGTAGAAGAGACGCGAGAAAGGCGCTTACGTACGCTACGGGAGTATGTACTACTAGGTATTAGACTACTATTTTAAACTAGCTGGCCCACCTAGACGCTAAGGCTTTTAGGACGCTAAGCTAGAGAGTCGTTCACACAAGCCGTAAGTCTCTGCTTCTTCAAAGAATAAAGCCTCTACTACTAGCGCTAAGGCTATAGAGTTATAAGTAGAAGAAGTGGAAGAATGGGAAACGGACTCCGATTTAGGAAAAGAGTAACCCCTGGCCAAAGTCGCGCCCAGGGGTTGTACAGGGAGTTATACAGGGCATGAAGTCGTTTTGAAAGCTCTATAGATAGCGAGCCATTTATTATATCGGTATTAGTAAATGATATTTCATTTGTAAATATACTAATTAACACTAGCTACCTTTCTTATAGACTATACGACTCCCGCTTCGCCTAGAATAACAACCTAATACGCCTACCTATTACGCCACGAGAGGTTATAGGGTTTAACGAAAAAGTCTCTTCGACCGTAAATAAGGTTATAGTTATTACGCTTAACCTAGATAGATATAGAGAGTCTAGGGTTTTCCTATATATCCTACCTATAGGGCACTACGATATAATCCTAGGAATACTATAGATTACGGCTTAAGACGCTAGGATTAATAGATCACGTTTAGAAATGAAAATCGGAATTATAGGTGCTACTATACGTAGTAAAGAGGCATTTTTCAGGCTATAAGCGAATGTAGCTGTACAGGTGTCAGCTACGGCACTCTATTACTAGCAGAAGAGCTAGTAGAAGCGAAAGGGTATATAAGTGTTTTCGACTAGTATAGCTAATATTACAAAGGCGCTAGCTGTAAAGTAGCGTACGGATCCAGCGACTAAGCTACTAAGTCACTACCACGAGTTCCTAAGCATCTTCGACTACTAGGCAGTAGAACGACTACTACTACTACGCGGGCCAGGTACCGACCATACTATTAAACTTAAAACCATAAATAGTTAGTAGCCTAAGGTCCTATAGGGGCTATTATATAGTATGTCGCGGGACGAGCTCCTAGTACTTCGGAAGACCCTAACGGACCTACTTAATAAAGGGTTTATACGCGTTAGTAATTCGCTAGTAGTAGCCCTAGTACTATTTATTAAAAAGCTAGGGGGAGGCTTACGCTTCTGTGTCGATTACCGCGGCTTAAATCGTATTACGAAGAAGGACCGCTACCTCTTACCGCTTATTTATAAGACCCTACGGAACATTAGTAAAGTACGGTAGTTTACTAAACTCGATGTAATCGCCGCTTTTTATAAGATACGGATCGCGGAAGGCGATGAATAGAAGACTACTTTCCGGACGCGCTATGGCTTATACGAATAAATAGTCACCCTATTTAGCTTAGCGAATACACCTAGCACTTTTCAGAAGTATATTAACTAGACCCTACGCGACTACCTAGACGAATTCTACTCTGCTTACATAGACGACATTTTAATATATTCGTCTAGGAGTAGGAACTAGTACCGTAAGTACGTATGTTAAGTACTATAGCGACTCTAGGACGCTAGCTTATAAATCGACATCGACAAATGCGAATTTGAAGTATAAGAGACTAAGTACTTAGGGTTTATTATCGAAGCTAGAAAAGGACTTAAAATGAACCTAGAAAAGGTTAAGGCCATTACTAGCTAGAAGGCACCCACTTTAGTCAAAGGCGTACGTGGCTTCCTAGGGTTCGCCAACTTTTACAGGCGCTTTATTAAAGGGTTTTTAGATCTAGTAAGGCCACTTATAGAGCTTACGTATAAAGACCGGAAATTCGTATAAAACGATAGAGTAGACGTAGCCTTTTATAAGCTAAAGAATATATTTACTTTAGCCCCCGCGCTAGCCTAATTCGACTATAACAAGCCTACACGTATTAAAACCGACTCCTCTAGGTAGTATATAGGGGGTACGCTATAATAGTTAAGCGATAAAGGCTTATGAGTGCCCTACGCCTTCTTTTTAAAGAAGAATAACCTAGCGGAATATAACTATGAGATTTACGACAAGGAGATACTAGCTATCGTACGCTACCTAGAAGAATAAGACGTCGAATTACGTAGTGTTAAGCGGTTTAACATATGTATAGACTATAAGAATCTAAAGTACTTTATGACCGTCTAAAAGCTTACAGAGCGCTAGATACGCTAGTCCTTAATTCTCTCTAGGTATAACTTTTATATTATACACGTCCCTAGTAAGGAAAATGAACGCGCGGACGCCCTATTAAGGCGGGACTAGGATATGCCTTAGAACGGGTCTAATAAGCGACTAGCGGACCGTAATATACAGCTACTAAAGCCTGAAATACTAGTAGTAAGCCCTATAGTTCGCGTTTCGCCTATTAGGGCTAGCCCTACTAGTCTACGAGACCATATAACAGGAGAACTACTAGACGAGCTTACAGACTGAGATCAGGCTGTAGTAAACGACCCTGAGTATAACAAGGCCCTAAGCGCTACAAAGGCTAGCGCTAGGAGGTTTCCTACAGAGCTTGGCTTGAAAGTGTCTATATCTAAGTACGTAATATCAGAACAAGGTTACCTACTATTCTAGGGACGAAAATAGGTCCCTAATAGCCTTAACCTAAGGGCTCGCCTAATTTAAGTAACCTACGATATAGCGCTCCACAAGCACCTAGGTAGGGAGGTTATATATATACTAGTAGCTCGCTTATTCTTCTGGCCAGGAATAGTAACTAATATCCGTACGTTTATATAGAATTACGACAGTTACGGGAGGAATAAGGTATGAAGGTCTCGCCGACAGGGATTCTTAAAGCCACTACCTATACTAGATCGAATATAGTCTAAAATATCTATAGACTTTATTACGGATTTACTAGTCTCTAAAGGCTACCGAAATATAATTATAGTCACGGATCGGTTAAGTAAAGGGGTAATAGCAGATGGCCTAGAAGATATTAAAGCTAAAACAGTAGTAAAATAGTTCCTACGACGATATCTACCCTACCACTTCCTACCTTCAGTAATTGTCTCCGACAGAGGTATATAGTTTACAAGCGCCCTATAGAAGAGAGTATGTGAGCTACTACGAATTAAGCGTAGGTTGTCTACTACCTTCTCGCTAGAGACTAATAGTACTACTAAACGAATAAACAAAGTAGTTAAAACAGTCTTACGCTAGTTTATAGACTGGGCCTAAGAGGACTAGCTTAAATAGTTACCGCTAGCTATATCTAGAATATATAGACGGGACTTAACATCTATAGGCACAAGCCTATTCTTCCTGTCTCACGGATAGTATTAGAGCCTACTTAAAGATATTAAATTATTAGAGGCAGATAATAGAGACTCCCTAATCGCTAAAGCTGACCGAATTATACGGAAACTAAAAGAGGTAAGAGAGTAGGCGTAAGCGGTAATGGCGGCGGCCTAAGAAGCTTAGGAGTAGGCGACTAATCGGAAGCGCGACTAGGCACCTAACTACTAGGTAGGGGATAAGGTATAGCTTAGTCTAGAGAATATTAAAACAGACAGGCCCTATAAGAAGCTAGATACTAGGTATACGAAGTTTACAGTTACAAAGGTCGTTAGATCTTATAGCTACCGCCTAAATACACCGCCGGGTATATATAATATATTTTATACTAGACTCCTACGACCCGTATACGCGACGCCGCTACTAGGACAGGTTATCGAAGAAAGCTAGCCTCCCGTAATACTCGTCGATAACATAGAAGAGTACGAGGTGAAGCGTATACTTAAGTAGAAGAAAGCTCCTAGAAGGGGTAATCGACAGAAGTACCTAGTTAAGTGGGTCGGTTATAAACATTTAACTTAGGAGCCAGAATCGGTAATAGAGGGTACTACCGCCCTAGTTAAATGAAAGGAGTATACGGCTAGGTAAAAGCGAAGGGAAGAAGGGGGGTAATGTAAGGGTTAGGACCCTAGGGTGTGCTCGGGCTAAAAGCTCTCGCTAAGCACAGACTCTCGCTAAGTACTAGCCACGAGTAGAATTCGATTCAGTTCGACGCTACTCTATCCTATTACTTCTAGAAGGTTCTAGTTGCCTCTTCTTATATATATAAGACCCTATAGGAGCTGCGCTTTTACGAGCTCTCTATATACTTCTTAATTAAATTTCAGAAACTATTCCTTTTAAGTTATTCGAGGTCTAGCCTCTCACAGTACTTACTAGTTTTATATAATAGTAACCTTTTCTAGGTTTATAGAAATACCGTTAGTTAAGATAATAAAGCTAAGGTATTTTATCTATATAATACTAAATTTATACTTCTTAATATCAGCCTATAAACCCGCGTCACGTAGTCTTTATAGTACTAGCTTAACGTGTATTTCGTGTTTTAGGGGATCGTTCGAATAGATAAGAATGTTATTAAGGTAGGTAGTATAGAAGTCGTCTAGGTAGTCGAATAGGACGTTATTTATATACCTCTAGTACGTAGTAGGCCTATTTATAAGTTTAAACGAAAGAACCTTACATTCATAGGCGCTATATCTTATATAGAAGGTCGTTAACTCCTTCGAGTTAGAGTCTATTCGTATCTAGTAGAATACTTAGCGAATGTTAAGTTTTATAAAGATCTTAGCCCTAGAAATTCGCGCTAGAGTCTTATCTATTAAGAGTAGGAGGTATCGGTTCTTACGACTTAAAGCGTTAAGCTTATAGTAGTTAATATAGAATCGTAAGCTACTATTTAGTTTCTTAACAAAGAGTATAGAAGTAGCGAAGGGTGCCTAGCTTACCTTAATAAATCCCTTGTCTAGGTTTTTAAGTAGATACTATTTTGTTACTTCGAGCTCTCGTACGCTTATTTTATATAGCGGACTATATAAATACTACTTTTCGTCGGCTTCTAGAGCGATTTTATAATCGTACGAGCGATATAGTAGAAGCTAGTCTAAGGCTGACTTAGAAAACACGTCTATAAACTATAAATAGGTCTTTAGTAGCTAGTGTAGGTCTTCCCGGCCTACTGTTCCTAGA